>JAWQFJ010000640.1:17500-158486 GCA_034096865.1 Theodoxus fluviatilis
TGTGCTTCAGATGTGAGAAAATAGGGCATGTAGCTCGAAACTGTAGAGTGAGGTTGACTCACGAGAGTAAGGCGCGTGTGGCCTTAGTGGGAAAACGTGGCATGGTGCCAAAAGAGAGTGGACGGGTGTGTGAGAAGGGGAATGACAGAGTTCACCCTTATGAGCCTGTAGTGTTCGGGGTCCTGTATGGAAGGGATGAGATTGATAGGGATGACGAGATTGATGAAGTGGTGATGCGTTCCACCCGGAAGAAGAGGGAGAGGTTGACGAGTGAGTCTGAGAGGGAGGTGGTCTTGTTGGAGGGCTGTGAGGATGTTGTTGCTACTGAGGAGAGTCAGTGTGAGGAAGGGAATGGAGTTCTCCCTTGTGAGCCCTTAGTGCTCGGAGGTTTGATGGAGAAGAGTGAGTTGGGAGACAGTGGTGTTTCGCTGGGGTCAGAGACAGTTGTGTCAGAGAGGTGTGAAGTGTGCCCACTGAGAGAAGTGGAGGTTGAGAGTGGAGATGTGGCGGGTGAGACGCCTGATCTGTGTTTGCCAGCTTATGCTGATGGTGGTGAGAGTAGAGATGTGGCGAGCGAGACGCCTGATGTGTGCTTGCCAGCAGACGTAGATGTCTCCGTGTCAGAGAGGTGTGAAGTGTGCCCACTGAGAGAAGTGGAGGTCGAGAGTGGAGATGTGGCGAGTGAGACGCCTGATGTGTGCCTGCCAGCTTATGCTGATGGTGATGTGAGTGAGGACGTGACTTGTGAAGAGCAAGCAGACGTAGTCTTGTCAGAGGACAGTGAGATGGTTGCTTGTCGCTCGTTGGAGAGAGTGGGGATTGACAGAGACATAGTCCTGGATAGAGACAGAGTCAGAGTCGAAGACAGAGTCAGAGTCGAAGACAGAGTCAGAGTCGAAGACAGGGTCAGAGTCGAAGACAGGGTCAGGGACAGAGACATAGTCAGGGACAGAGACATAGTCAGGGACAGAGACATAGTCAGGGACAGAGACATAGTCAGGGACAGAGACATAGTCAGGGACAGAGACATAGTCAGGGACAGAGACATAGTCAGGGATGGAGACCGAGAAGTGTCAGTGGTGAAGGTGGAGGGAGAGGACAAGTGTGTGAAAGAGGAAGAGATGGAAGTCGAGCATGAGTCTTATGGAAAGACTGGTGTGGAGTTGAATGACGTGGGAGAGGAAGGATTGGAGATGAGAGAAAGTGCGTGTGCTGCTGTGAGTCTCGGAGAGGCAAGACACAGAGAGAGAAAATGGTTCGACTGGAGAAAGAGGAAGAAAGGCTAAATTTAGAGAGAGGAATGAATGGGTGTGGGAATGAGAAAGAGTTGATGTGTTTGTCTAGTCAGGCTGTTTATTGGAGTGTACTGTGCAGAGAATGTGCTGCGTGGAGAGTGAGCAGTGTGGACCTGTAGGAAGAGAGAGGGATTGTGTTGCCAGAGGGTGTGTTAACGCAAAGTTTTATAGCCAGTGTGAGAGTTTTGTGGGCCAGTGTGATGGTCAGGTGGTTGGCTAGTGCCTGATTTTGAGGTTGTGGCTTGAGTGGAAGGTACGGCGTTAGGCACTGACACATGTTGTAGGTGTTTAGTTTGTTGTGAAATTTGCATAGCTCGTGTGAGTTGGTGTGTTGAATCCCTGTGTCACTAGCAAGGATTGCTTATTTTAAGGAGCGAGTTATTATTATTGCTATTTGTTGTGTAGTTGATGCTCTAAGTGAATGACTTGAAGAAAGGAAACTTCTGTCATGTTTTGCCTGATTGGTTATTGCAGTCTGCTAGGCGAGCGACTCAATGTTATGATGGTTGGTGATTGTAGTCGGCTAGAGAAGCGACTCAATGGTGTTATGTTTGGAGAGTGCAGTTGCAGTGTAGCACTATATTTGTTTACAGTCTCATGGTTGAGACCAGTGTGAGGGAGGAGATAGAAGGAAGTTGTTGTCTCTTCTTGTGTTGGCGGTGAAGTTTTGTGTTCTTGCCATTTTTGGGTAGAGACACATTAGTGTTCCTGTTCGGTGTTAGTTGTGTAATCCGAAATGAGTAACTCTACTCTAGAAGGTCTCAGATTGAAGTTCGAGGTTTGAGTTTCAGTCGTGTTGTGTGATGGTTTTTCAATTTGGGGTCTAGACCAGTGAGAGGGAGGCATCACTCCTGGGAGGTGGTTGGGTTGACGGAATGTTAGGCATTGTTGAATGAGGCTGGTGTAGTCCTCACAGCCTGTTTCTGTACCGATTGGCCTAGTAGTAAAATAGACTACATAACCTGGGGCCCCCTGTTGTTTGAGAGAGGTTGTGTTGTATTTATGGATTATAGTATTGTTTGTGAAAAATTCCATATCATAAAATTTTTCTCATTGAGGAAGGGAGGTGTGGCAGGACAACGTTTTTCCCATCCTCTGTTTATTATTATTATTATCATGTGTCTGCTGAGCCATAGCACTTAGTGACTTTTCCCTGCCTTGAGCCGGTGTTAAGTAAGAAATGATCCCCTGTGTAGGGAAAGTGACTTGCAAATGCTCTGAGTTGTGTTCTCCACTGGGGATATCACGTCGACCAATCTATGACTCTGTCCTAGCCGAACTGATCAATCAAAGCGGAGTTAGACGAGCTGTGACAGGATTGGACCGAGTGGACTGTATGACGTAAGAGAGTGCATATAAGCCAGTGTTGTCGAATGCTCGTGGCGTCCTGACATTTATTTTCATACGAGCAGAATCCACGGAGATGCGGGCGCCCTGCTTATGTTAGGTTTTTTCCATGGCTGTGGCCATGTTCATGCAAGGAGGAGAGTGAGATGAAAATGAGGAAAAGCCCCAGCCCGCCACTGAACTGACGGAAGAAAGCCCACTTGCTAGTGGCCCCAATGAAGGTGGTGAACTGCCTGCCTGCCTGACGTCCAGACGGCCCGTCCCGCAGGAAACCGACTCCACTACAGATGACCTTGGTGAAAGAAGAACAAGTCCCCTCCATCTCTGCCAACCAGAGTCAGCACACCAGAGAGAAAGATGAACCTCCATGTTTTCATCGAAGTGGTGAATTCCACGAGTCACCGGCTGAAATGTCGCGTGTGCTCTACCCCCTCCCCCCTGTCTTACCCCAGTGTAGCACGCGTTAGGCGTGGGGGTTAATCCCGTGCAAGAACTGCGCAGCGTTTTTGTCGAGAGGTCAGATAAGTACGTTTGTATTTTTGCTCGGCTCAATGGCAGACGTTATTTCCATGTTTGTTTCTTTTCCTTGCTAGATTTGTCATGAATAATGAGTTTCTGGTCAACTATTCTTGCATTTGATATGATTTGTGGCGCTTGCCGCCCATTCCCCTTTCTAGGGTGATTGCTGTTGATTGATTAAACAATCCATTTGAATATTGCTACTGTGTTGCCATTCCCTTAATGTCAGACATTTTACATCCATAGTTTGGTCAAGGGAATGAAGGTGCGTGCATTGTTTCTTAAAGATTTTACCTCTAGACAGAGTAACAAGCCAGAATTTATTCAGTTGAGATGAATTAAATTTAAGTGAAGAACGAGCACGTCACACACACACACACAAATACAAACGCGCAAACACAAGACACACACACATGCGCGTGCGCACGCACGCACACACACACACAAACACAAACAAGCACACTAACACACACAAACACAAACAAGCACACAAACACACACACACACACACAAGCACACACATATACACATACGCACGCACGCACACACACACACACAAGCACACACACATACACATACGCACGCACACATACACATACACACACACATACACATACTCACGCACACACACACACACACACTCACACACACACACATACGCACACACACACACACACACACACACACACACACACACACACAAGCACACACACATACACATACGCACGCACACATACACATAAACACACACACATACACATACTCACGCACACACACACACACACTCACACACACACACACACACACACTCTCACACACACACACACACACACACACACACACACACACACACACACACACACACACACACACACACACACGCACTTAGAAGGAGAGACTCAGAATTAAGGCATTACTAGGAAGACATCGGCAGCTCGGTTCTTGATGGTGACGTAAGGACGCAGGATGTCGAAGTGGAAGGCAGGGGTCAGTAGACGTCGGTTTCGACTCCACTTGTCTCCCTTGCTGAGCAGCAAACCGTCTCCTAGCCAAGGCCGCAGGAACCCATACGTCAGCCTGGGCTTTGGCTCTGCGGATCAGAAGGCGGACAGAACATGATGGGAGCCATGCTTAGCCTACCTAGTTGGCAAATGATAGGCCGGTGTCAACATGTGTGAAGCATCTGACTGCCTGTGTATCTGCTTTCATGCTGTGACACATGTTGACAGCGGCTTATTCCTCGCTAGATCTTGCAAGGTTCATAGCGTAAGCAACGCGCCTAGGGATGAGTAGAGACGGAGCCGACATCTGAATCTAGACGTATCTGCACTGCCAGTGTATTTCCAAAACGTGAGAAGGCGCATTTCTGTGCAACTACAGGGATCCCAGCCATAGTCAGAAGTCAGAAATGAAAAGGTTGTCTACCTGCATTTTCACTAACTCTCGTGCACTGAAGGCGATAACAACGTGCATCACAATGCCGAAGATGCTCCTGAACAAGTTAAAAATCAACGAATCACAGAGCTCTGAGAGAAGACCAGGGTGGTTTCTCAATCCCTGAAGAGAACATCGAAGCAGGCCAGCTGGACATTGATGTCCAGTGGGTAAAGCGCTCTCCTCGCGGTCGGCGGGGGCAGTGTTATGCGGGTGCTTGAACTTTTTTTGGCAAGGCACCTCATCCGCATTGTCCCTCCTACCGAGGGGTAAAACCATTTAATGGGCGCTGCACAGCGACGACCAAGGTTAAAAAATCCACACACAAAATTCACTATTTAAAATAGAACTAAATAAAAGTTCTCATGAGTTACACAATTTTTTGTGCGGGACACAATTGAAAATCAAATGCTCGTAAGCGATTAATATCTGGCAGAGACGCTTGCACTCTCAAGTCTCACCCTCACCTGAAGTGCGGAGAATGGCCTTGACAGTTTCGGGATGGCTGACCAGCACCATGCCCAGGAAGGGACCGATCCACGCCACACTGATGAAGGGGAAACGGCTGACGTGCTCGCGCTGCCATTTCAGTCCTTCTTCGTTGGGGCCAGGATACTGGAAATATTCATTCTTGACGTCAGAAATAAAGGTAAAAAGATGTGGTTTTGTATTGCAACTTATTACTTGTGCCCGAGTCTCAAACCGTTTTACACTTTATCCCCTGATCACTGGGCGGCTTAACCAATCCTTCGATCACCGGTACCTGGCGACAATCACAGTGACAGATAAGACGCTCACAGTCAGGTACCAGCACCAACGCCACTCCCCGGCTGGCTCACAGTCGCATACGAGGGTGAGTCGCACTATTACTCAGTATTAGATGCCATCCCTGCTCTCACAGGTACCCGGTTTTACTCCTGGGTGGAGAGAAGAAATGTGAGTGAAGCATTTTGATCAAGGATGCAACTCCGGGAACCGTACAGCTTCGAACGTCGCACCCACTATAGCCGCACGTGCCTGCAGGTCAAGCGCGCTAAAGGCCTTCGCACACGAGGCAATTTCACTCAGGCAACTCGATTGCTTTCCATGCATTGCTTCGTGTGCGACGTCGGCTGAAAGCAACTGGGATTCCAAGCAACTTTCCAAGCCACTGGCAACTGAGTTGCTCGCCGTAAAACCTGTTCTCATTTCTGAGCGAGTGGCGTGCCACGCTCTGTGAATCCACCAATCACAGAGCACTTGAGTATGACGTCAACGTTTACCGCGGATAATAATAATACGTGTTCAACGGAAGTTCGTTATCACGTAGGGTTCAAGAGGTCACTCTGCATGCATAATGTCCGAAAGAGTGGATGGACGAGACCAACATGTTCTTTTCCTCTTTTTTCGCTGTTCGGCAATTATTAGTATTGCTGCAGCAGCTGCAACATCATCATTGAATAAGGAAGTGCTATCGTCATCGAAGTTTCGCGAGGGTGAGATGCTCAGCGTGTGAGTGAAAGCGCGGGAATTAATACGCTTCTATAAATAGAACGTGGCGAGAGGTGAAAGGTCATAGTGGCAGCGTGTGCGAGCTTATGGAAATGGTTTGGACTGTTTTACGTAGCCTCAGCAAAGGAGTTCGTTTCCAAATTTTTTTCTGCAAAATGTTCAAGAAAGCCACCTGCTTTGTAGAAAATATAAACAGAACAATTATATATACATGTATATCTTATAACCTATTCGAATTCTATTGAACATTTTCAGACACATCATCGATTTTTTTTCTCTCTCCGTGTTCTATCTTTCCAATTGTGAAGAAATTCGTGAACAGGTTTTATGAATTCCTGCAATAACATATTTTCCAGTTTCGTACTCGGCACACTTGTCCATGACATTAATCATTTAATCAATATAATGTTCTTTTGAGGTTTTTCATATTAAAATTCAAACAAACAAAACTCTTTATTGATGTGAACATATGCACAATTAAAAAATATGCTGTTATTTGTCACTAACTACTCCAAAAGAACAGATTATTAAAGTTGCATGCATATATTCATTCATCAGTTACGGGTTTTTAAGATTGCGGCAATAAGTTCAATTTTTTATTGTAGAAAGCGTGAATGCCCTATGGAGAGAGTTCGGAACAAAAAGGCTTAATTAATGTCACTGAATTAGTTTCACGAAATTACCAGAGTCCACGACAAATACATGATTTAAGTGTTGCTTGTAAGATACTTTTTATTGCTCTGGACAACATGTGTTTTTAACACCAACTTCTCCCCCTTCCAGGGAGCACGACGTTAAGCTGGTTCTTAACTGGTGTTTGCCAAGTCTTGGCAAATACTGGCCAAGTATTCGGTCAAAATTTGCCAGGTCTTGGGATATTTTCGCTGAATTGTCAGTCAAGTGTTCCAGTTCTTAATTGATTTTCGCCTAGACTTGAGAAATATTTGCCGAGACTTAGGATATTGACTCGACAGGAAATGCCAATAGCTATTGGCGCGAGATATTCGTGAGATCTCTTCAGAGCACAATGATGGAAAAAACATATCGTTTCGTTTAATCTACAGCCATTGCACACTTACGGTTTGGGCATGGTGACAATTGATGTTATATTTCAAATGTGCTTTGTTTGCGAGATCTTGGTTTGGTTTCGTCAAACTATTAAGAAGCAAAAGATTTGCCACGACTTGGCGCAATAGTTGCCGGATGTTTGCCAATAAGTAATTTGTCAAGACTTGGTGAATATTTAGCAAGATTCATGTGTCAATTAAGAACAGACTTTAGGTACACATCCGAAACGATGTGTCGTACATGCAATAGAGTGCGTTTCGTAGGGCGCGTTTGTTTGGCCACAAATCTCCAGATTCTCTCTGAATGGCTAGTCGAGAGCGAGTGAGACGCTTCTACAGCTGGAAAAACGGCCTATCATCTCGCAAGGCGGAAGAACATGGCTGCGTCCTGGCGCCAGAGTCGTTGAAGAAGTTGCCGATAGACGAAATAACTGACGATTCAGACATCACATCAGTTTTTCACTTCATAGAACACTCCAACTGAGGGAGCTCCGGATCGACCTCCTTCGGCCTCCCGCCTTCACGGCGAGTGCGTCCTTATGAGCGAGGAACATAGGAAACGCCTAGCCCTCGCGATTCCCCAAGATTTTGGGCCAAACAAACACGCCCCTTATCTACGTTCCTCGCTCATAAGGACGGACGCATTCACCGTGAAGGCGGGAGGCCGAGGGAGGTCCGGAGTTCCCTCGATCCTTCCCGCTGCAGTGACCCGGATGAGCCAAAATGGTGGAGACAGTGCGAGTTGGGCTTCGTGATCCTTCTCAAGAATTATCTGATGACTCAGATTATGAACTCAACGAATCTGATTTGCCTGCCTGCCCGTCCGCCCGCCTGTTCGCCCGCCGGCCCGCCCGTCCGTCCGTCCGTCCCTTGCTCTATCGTAATCTTACGACATACAGCATGATGTTAGTACTGTTGCCCTCAGATGAAAACTTATCTGGAAACCAGATACCAGTATTTCATTCTGCCCTGCTTGCTGGGGATCAGGCCGGCTGTTTGTGTCCACTTGACTGCAACACTTTGGACAAGCAGTGAAATGTAACTTGACAAAGCCTAATGCCAGCAGTTGATTATATGCACCTTTGCGAGAAAAGTATTTGTTTCAGAACTTAGTCTCCTATAAAGCACAATGCTATTGCAAAGGAATTTAGCTCGAGGTGGTCAAAGGAATTAATGGTGGAATGAAAGAATGAATGAAAGAATGCAAGAAAGAAAGAAAGAAAGAATGAATGACTGACTGACTGAATGAATGAATGAACGAATGGAAGAAAGAAAGAAAGAAAGAAAAAGAAAGAAAGAAAGAAAGAATGAATGAATGAATGAATGAATGAATGAATGAATGAATGAATGAATGAATGAATGAATGAATGAATGAATGAATGAATGAATGAATGAATGAATGAATGAATGAATGAATGAATGAATGAATGACGAACGAGGGTTTACGGTCAATCGGCCTTTGTAAGATGTCGCAAGATTGCGCAAGGGAAGTGAAAAGGAAAGAATGAAGAATCCTAAATTGTTCATTTGTCTTTGACTGGTACGTTAAGGACGGACGCTAGGCGTTAATTTTAGTAACTTGGGTCAGAGGGCACGGCCGGTTACTACCCACCTGGAAGGGGGAGGGGTGTTTTACTATGAACAAGGGGGTGGATCGAATGTTCTTTTCCTAAGGTCACGGAATTGAGGCCGTGGACTTTGTCCTCGCACGTGTCTGTTCGCGTGCTATGACCTCGTGATTGGAAAATTACGAGTGATTTCATTGGCTAATGAGATCGAGGACGCTGACCGTTATGCGTTTTGGCGCCTTGGGGCTTCACTTCATCGCTTACTGTCTGAGTAAGCAGACGTGTCGTTAGCGTGTTCCGCTAATAGACGCGCATGCAGGCATGCCACCTGATGCGCGGGCTAGCACCTAGTCGCTTGGGCACCATTGCGAGAGGTGACGACCGCCGGTTTCAAGAATCTGTTGAGGTATGTTGGTTAGCTGTAAAGTAATTGGAATTAATTGGGAGAGGGGGAATCGCCTTGATGTTGAGCCGTTGGATGAGAGTTGGGCGGGAAAACTTATCTCTTGTTTGCCATCAAGTTGCTCTGTGAAAAGTATGGGAAAAGGGAATTGCGCCACTCTATATTAACGGTCAAGGGTAAAACAAATGGGGTTCTCTGAATAACGCCGCGTAGGGCGTGTTTTCTCGTCATTCTCGATTCTGGGTCATGCCGCTGAATGAATGATGAATGCGTATAGGCCGACTGTGGTTACCGTGTGTGACACATGCCTTCATTCTCTTCCAGATTCAATTCTTCCAGATTCTATTCTTCTGTGATTCCAGTTTCCTAGTTCTTTGACTAGTTCAGTCATTGCTTGGAAGGCCTGAGAGGCTAGTTCTTTGTCAGTAATTCCATGATTATCACGTCTAAGAGAGTGATAGGAATTGAGGGGGATCAGTAGTAGTGCTATCCTCTAAACGTATCTGTATTGTCTTCTGGGAAGCAAATGAGTTACAGGATACGGGGTGTTGGACGTATGAACTTTGTGTCGCTGAGCATGAGCTGCTGTGTCAGGACTCAAGTGTTAAAGTTAATAGTTGCTATGGAGCAGTCTATGATTTCTCTAGTGTGCCCTGTAAGAGAATTGTCCTCACCTATACGCGTTGACTGACGCGCGTACACGCTGGGCGTGTGTATTGCGAGAGGCTAACGCCTATGATCGCTGATAGAGGTCAGGAATGTCAGGAGAGGTCACAGTTAGTGATAGACGCTCTGCCTGTAGTACATTGCCTAACTTTCTTTGTAATGCACCGTGTTGTGCGAATAGTGTGACTCGCCAGAGTAGTCACGGGTCTAGTGAGTAAAGCTTTTGTATAAGGGTTGGGGTAGATAGGCTATCCCTGAGCCGAGTCGCTGCTGCCAACGCCTGACATCTGCTGTTCATCTGCTGGGGAATCCTCGAGTCGCTGGAGTGGCTCGACCTACTGGGAACCGTCTGCTGGAGGAACCCGGGTGCCCTGGGGCTACCTATTCAGAGGGAGTGAGGGGACTGTCTCGCTCGGATTACCAGAGATGTTATCGAGACCAGGAGGCCTGGGGTTGGAACCTCACTCGCTCCCACCACGGAGGACTCAGAGGGTTGGCTGATTCGGATTTATGTGTGTGTCTTCTTGTGCGAAGAGAGACGACTTTGGTAAGCATTGGCTTTTCTATAAATCTTTACCCGTCGAGGTCGACAGCTGAACTCTTGATGAACTGTGATCCCCGTGTTGTTGAAGTACTTATCAGTACGTGGTAGTCAAACCAATCTGGACAGTTGATAGAGACGCTATCCTTGAAGCCTGAGCAGAAGGCTTATTGAAAGACGCTATCCCCCTACCTTGCTGCAAGACGGCGTGATTGGAGTTTTTGAACCACTGCATGTTGAACTAATTCTTGTCTAGAGAATTGAGTTGTACTGATAGTCATTTCACCTTTCTCTCTGCCGTTATCGTTTGACGGAGGGAGGATAACTTTTCCAGTCACTGTAAGAGTGAACCCATTCACCAGCAAGGCAATACGTTGCCGTTGTATGCTAATTATGGCTCGGAGCCCAGGTCAATCTCAGCGGCTGTTGTGATTGGCCGAGCCCGAGCCGCTTTCCTAGAAGCCGTGAGAACCACGCCCGCTCGTCTGGAGCGAGGCAGTGTGTTTACGTTTGGGCTCGTGTGAGGCCGGAGAGTGTTATTGTTTTTGGGGTGGCCACTTATTTTGGGATGGGCTTTTCTTTTAATTGCTATTATTGATTAAACTTATTGTTGAAACTGAATTTACTCCTCAGTTGTCTATTTTTGTTGTTGTTTCTCCCCTTTTTATATCATTTTTAGTTGCAGAAACATGGTGACTGGGTTTTGCATGAAAACCCGTGGATAGTAGTCTATAATAGTCAGTAGTGAAAGATTATTTATACGACACACCACATTAAACGTCACAATTGGCGAGCCTGCCAGGATTGGCTTCTAATTAATTAGAGAATTAATTATCAGTTTTGTCGAGTTACCATGTCTCTGCAACCTAGACACTGAGGAGTTGTTTTGAATTTGTTGTTGCTTGCTCATGCATTTCAGGATGACTTGCTCTGCCTGATGTCTTTGCCTCATTGAAATTTGTTGTTCACTTGTTGCTCTGTTGAGTAGTATCTCTTCAATTATAGTTACACTGGTGTTGTACTATAATTTTTTGTAGTTTCAGGTTCTCATTTGTATCTTTGCGCGAATTGGGGGGGAAACTTCATTCCTGGCAGGGGTTGGGCGTCAGACCATAAAGTAGGACAGTACCGGCTGGACTGTCAGAGTAACTCTTTATGCTGTGCCAACAGCCTGTTGGTAAAATAGACCAAATTTCCAGGAGCGTCTCATCTTGTAAGAAGAGAGAGCATTTGTATTCTAGTTTCTCATATGGAATTGCGCGCAAGGCGGCCAGCTAGGGAAAGCACCGCCATGGAACCCAACAGTGAATCTAGGAGCGATAGGATAGCGCGGTGGCGCGCTTTCGCTATAGAGTTGGGAGTCGAGACTTCTATGATACCAGAATTCGTAGCTGAGCGGATGACCAGAGAAGAAGCTGAGTCAGCGAAGCTAGAGATGGAGAGATTGAAGCTCGAAGGAGAACTGAAAGAGATGGAAGAGAGACGAAAGAGAGAACGAGAGAAATCTCGAGATGAGAAGAAGAGAGAGAAAGAAAGACTCGAGAGAGAGCAACAGGAATTAGAGGATGAAAGAATCAGGAAGCTCGAGAGAGAGAAGGAAGAACTTGAGCGAGAGCAAGAGAAGCTTAATAGAGAAATGGAAGAGATGCGAGAGAAGCGAATGCGAGAGCAAGAGGAGATGGAAGAGAAGCGGAAGAGAGAGCATGAAAGGCTTGTCCGAGAGCGAGAGGAACACGAGCTTAGGAAGCAACTCATGATCCAGGAATCTGAGCATAGAGTTCAGAATGAGCGTGTGCATCCAAGCGTGAATGAGGGAGCGGATGACGATCAGGGGGATCGGTCGTTCCGAGCGTCCATTCCTCTGTTCGACGAAGCCAGAGAAGAGATAGCTTCGTGGTTAAAAAGGTTCGAACGTATAGCAACTCTCAAGAAGTGGGAGGAAAGCAGCTGGGCTGTTCGCGTTTCGACCTGCCTGACCGGAAAGGCCGCGGAGTTATATAACTCACTCGATGATGGGACCGCGGAGAACTATCAGGGACTGAAAGCTGCGCTGTTGAGACGGTATCAGCTGACGGCTGAAACATACAGGCAGCGGTTCCGGGGGTGTAGAAGGAGGGAGAATGAAACCTACACTCAGTTTGGGGCGCGGGTCGCTGAAAACTTAGCCAAGTGGCATGAGTTATCAGAAATCGGGGAGTTGAGGCACCTACTTCTCTTAGAGCAATTCTTGCTAGCTCTGTCTCCAGATATGTCAGCCTATGTAAGGGAGAAAAGACCTCAAACGTTAGATGAAGCAGTCAAGTCTGCGGAGATTTACTCCGAAGCTCACGGGGAGAGCCGTAAGCATTTTTCTCAGTCTGGGAAAACACAAGGTGGGAAATCAGGGAATGGAAATGGGAACAAGTTCAAGGGAGGGAACCCCGGGGGGAAGGGTCCTATGAAAGGGAAATTCCAGGGGAGTCTCAAGGGAGCCAGGGGAGCAAAAAGTAACCAGGGTTGTTACAACTGCGGGTCGCAAAAGCATTTCGCCAGGGATTGCACTCAGGGAGCGAAATCTGCAGGGGCAGTTTCGCGCGAGCCATCGCAAGCTCCGCCGCTTATCTCCGTCCCGACACTGTGTTCGCCGTGTAGCCGCCAGGGCTATGATCCCAGATGCCTTGTAGTGATAGATGGTGTCGCCGTACAGGGATTGCGGGACACCGGGTCACAAGTGTGTGTGGTGAGACGCTCCCTCGTCTCACCAGGCCAGTATACCGGTCAAAAGTTGGAGGTATGCATGGCTGAGTCTCACGTGAAGCGCAAGTACCCAGTAGCCGCTGTCAGTGTAGACTGCCCTTTCTTTGTTGGAAAGGTAGAAGCTGTGGTGATGCAGTCACCAGTAGCTGATTTCATTGTGGGAAATCACGCCCGGCTGGGCGATCAGAGCATTCTTCCAGTATATGCTTTACCAAAGACTGTGTCCGCGATCACGCGCGCGCAAGCATCTGCCGAGAAAGGAAAGAAACCATCGCAGCTGCGAGTGGTACCGGCAGGGTTAGGGGAAGTAACTCCCGAGAGGCTGCGTGAACTGCAGCAGGGAGACCCGTCACTTAGGCGCTGCCGTGAAGCCGTGGAAGAGAAGAAAGTGTGGTTCACGAAAAATTCAGGAGAGATATCCTTCTCGTGGAAGAAAGGAATCCTCTACAGGGAGTTCAGGAGTAAAGGTGTCACGTACACCCAAGTTGTTGTCCCTCGCCTGCTGAGGCAGGGTGTCCTGAAACTGGCCCATGAACCACCGATGGCGGGACACATGGGAGTCCAGCGCACCCAGGAGCGCGTCTGGAAGCAATTCTTCTGGCCAGGCATGTGTCCTGATATTCGCCGATTCGTCTCGTCGTGCGATCAATGCCAAAGAGTTTCTCCCAAACCTCGAAAGGTCCCCGTGGGGCGTATGCCACTCATCGACACACCTTTTGAACGAGTAGCCATCGATCTGGTTGGTCCTATTTCGCCTGCATCAGAAGCAGGGAATCGGTACATTCTGGTGTTTGTAGATTATGCCACCCGCTACCCAGAGGCCATACCACTCAAGACGATCGATGCGGTCACAGTGGCTGAGGCCATGTGGCAGGTGTGGGCGAGGGTGGGGATACCGTCCGAAATCCTCACTGATAGAGGTACGCAATTTATGAGCGAGGTGATGAGAGAGGTCGAGCGTCTGCTAGCCATCAAGGGCTTGGCAACGACCCCCTATCACGCTCAAGGGAACGGTTTGGTGGAGAGGTACAACGGGACTTTGAAAACAATGCTTCGGAAACTAACACAGGAAAAGCCCAAGCAATGGGACCGCTACATCCCAGCCCTTCTCTTCGCCTACCGCGAGGTTCCCCAGGAAAGTCTAGGCTTTTCCCCATTTGAGTTGCTCTATGGGCGAACTGTCCGAGGACCCATGTCCGTGCTCCGAAGTCTGTGGACTGAGGAGGGGACGACTGAAGAGGTGCGAACTACGTCAGAATATGTGGTCGACCTCAGAAATCGTATTGAGGAAACATGCAAGCTAGCGAGGGAGAAGTTGTCGGTCGCTACTCAGAGGCACGCGGCAGTGTTTAACCGCAAGGCAGTCACACGCCTGTTTCGCCCCGGCGAAAAGGTCCTGTTACTGTTGCCTCAAAGACACAACAAACTTCAGCTATGCTGGCAAGGCCCATTCGATGTCTTAGAAAGAAAAGGAGAATCCGATTATCGCATTCAGATGTTTGGACGTGAACGCCTGTTTCACGCAAACTTGCTGAAGCTTTATCGCGAGAGGCAACCTGAGAGCGAGTCAGCTGACTCAACTCCTGCGATCGCCGTGGCGGTGATCGAGGAGAATGGGCAGATGGCTCCGCCTGACCGTGAACTACCCCTGCCATGCTTGACTGGGGAGGAATCTGCCCGCGACGTTGTGCTCGGCCCTCAATTGACCGACAGTCAGAGAGGACAAGTGTTGGCCATAGCGGAGAAGTATGAGGCAGTACTGACTGGCCTCCCTCTCCTGACCGACCTTGCCACCTATGACATGACGGTGGAGTCAGCCAAGCCCGTGCGCGTCAAGCAGTACCCCCTCCCTTACGCCAAGGTGGAGGCGGTGAGAGAAGAAGTCAAGGCAATGCTGGAACTCGGAGTGATCGAGCCAGCCGCCTCTCCGTACAACGCTCCTGTTGTCTTAGTTCGAAAGAAAGATGATCAGTACCGCTTTTGTGTGGACTATCGTGCTCTGAATGACGTCACAGTGTTTGACGCTGAGCCACTCCCAGATGTAGAAGGTCTTTTCGCGCAGCTGGGGCACGCGAAATATTTCACAAAGATAGACTTGTCAAAGGGATATTGGCAAATACCTGTCCATGAGGACGTGCGTCCTATGACAGCTTTCACCACACCCGCGGGGCAGTTCCAGTTCCGCGTCATGCCGTTTGGCCTGAGAAACGCTGTTGCGGTCTTCTCGCGCATGATGCGGGCGCTGCTAGAGCCGCTAGGTAGAAGTGATGTGTTCAACTTCATGGACGACATTCTCATAGCGACGAGGACTTGGCCAGAACATTTGGAAGCCTTGGAGGCCGTTCTGAAACGCCTCAGGCAAGCGAACTTGTCCGCCCGTCCTACCAAGTGCTGCGTCGGCTTCACGGAATTGAGTTTCCTAGGTCACGTGGTACGGGAGGGGGAAGTCCTACCAGAGGACGACAAAGTGAGGAAGGTGGAGGAGGCACCAGTGCCGAGGACAAAGAAGCAAGTCCGAGCCTTCCTAGGGTTGGCGGGCTACTATAGAAAGTTTATGCCCAACTTTTCGGCAATCGCCCTTCCCCTTTCCAACCTCACCAAGAAGGGTGCACCCAATGTAGTGGAGTGGACACCCGCATGCGAGACCGCGTTCCGTGCACTGAAGGCGCGACTTGTCGCCAAGCCCGTCTTGCAGCTGCCGGACCTGTCCGCGCCGTTCACGCTGCGAACGGACGCGTCTGACTGTGGGTTAGGCGCCGTGTTATTACAGGACAAGGGGGGAGTGCTTCACCCCGTGGCTTATGCAAGCCGGAAACTGTCGAGTGCGGAAAGCAGATACTCGACAATAGAACGTGAGTGCTTGGCCATCGTGTGGGCCACTCACAAGTTTCAACCGTTCCTGTATGGACGGGAATTTGTCCTAGAGACTGACCACAAACCTTTGAGATATTTGCAGACAGCCAAAGTCGCAAATAGCAGACTCATGAGGTGGAGCTTGTTGCTCCAACTCTACAACTTCACTGTGAAAGTGATACCCGGAAGTCAAAACGTGGGTGCCGACTATCTGAGTCGTGCCTGTGAGTCAGGAAGTGATTCTGTCGAGACGTAGTCTCATCTTAGCGGGGAGGACTTGTCGCAAGATTGCGCAAGGGAAGTGAAAAGGAAAGAATGAAGAATCCTAAATTGTTCATTTGTCTTTGACTGGTACGTTAAGGACGGACGCTAGGCGTTAATTTTAGTAACTTGGGTCAGAGGGCACGGCCGGTTACTACCCACCTGGAAGGGGGAGGGGTGTTTTACTATGAACAAGGGGGTGGATCGAATGTTCTTTTCCTAAGGTCACGGAATTGAGGCCGTGGACTTTGTCCTCGCACGTGTCTGTTCGCGTGCTATGACCTCGTGATTGGAAAATTACGAGTGATTTCATTGGCTAATGAGATCGAGGACGCTGACCGTTATGCGTTTTGGCGCCTTGGGGCTTCACTTCATCGCTTACTGTCTGAGTAAGCAGACGTGTCGTTAGCGTGTTCCGCTAATAGACGCGCATGCAGGCATGCCACCTGATGCGCGGGCTAGCACCTAGTCGCTTGGGCACCATTGCGAGAGGTGACGACCGCCGGTTTCAAGAATCTGTTGAGGTATGTTGGTTAGCTGTAAAGTAATTGGAATTAATTGGGAGAGGGGGAATCGCCTTGATGTTGAGCCGTTGGATGAGAGTTGGGCGGGAAAACTTATCTCTTGTTTGCCATCAAGTTGCTCTGTGAAAAGTATGGGAAAAGGGAATTGCGCCACTCTATATTAACGGTCAAGGGTAAAACAAATGGGGTTCTCTGAATAACGCCGCGTAGGGCGTGTTTTTCTCGTCATTCTCGATTCTGGGTCATGCCGCTGAATGAATGATGAATGCGTATAGGCCGACTGTGGTTACCGTGTGTGACACATGCCTTCATTCTCTTCCAGATTCAATTCTTCCAGATTCTATTCTTCTGTGATTCCAGTTTCCTAGTTCTTTGACTAGTTCAGTCATTGCTTGGAAGGCCTGAGAGGCTAGTTCTTTGTCAGTAATTCCATGATTATCACGTCTAAGAGAGTGATAGGAATTGAGGGGGATCAGTAGTAGTGCTATCCTCTAAACGTATCTGTATTGTCTTCTGGGAAGCAAATGAGTTACAGGATACGGGGTGTTGGACGTATGAACTTTGTGTCGCTGAGCATGAGCTGCTGTGTCAGGACTCAAGTGTTAAAGTTAATAGTTGCTATGGAGCAGTCTATGATTTCTCTAGTGTGCCCTGTAAGAGAATTGTCCTCACCTATACGCGTTGACTGACGCGCGTACACGCTGGGCGTGTGTATTGCGAGAGGCTAACGCCTATGATCGCTGATAGAGGTCAGGAATGTCAGGAGAGGTCACAGTTAGTGATAGACGCTCTGCCTGTAGTACATTGCCTAACTTTCTTTGTAATGCACCGTGTTGTGCGAATAGTGTGACTCGCCAGAGTAGTCACGGGTCTAGTGAGTAAAGCTTTTGTATAAGGGTTGGGGTAGATAGGCTATCCCTGAGCCGAGTCGCTGCTGCCAACGCCTGACATCTGCTGTTCATCTGCTGGGGAATCCTCGAGTCGCTGGAGTGGCTCGACCTACTGGGAACCGTCTGCTGGAGGAACCCGGGTGCCCTGGGGCTACCTATTCAGAGGGAGTGAGGGGACTGTCTCGCTCGGATTACCAGAGATGTTATCGAGACCAGGAGGCCTGGGGTTGGAACCTCACTCGCTCCGCTCCCACCGCGGAGGACTCAGAGGGTTGGCTGATTCGGATTTATGTGTGTGTCTTCTTGTGCGAAGAGAGACGACTTTGGTAAGCATTGGCTTTTCTATAAATCTTTACCCGTCGAGGTCGACAGCTGAACTCTTGATGAACTGTGATCCCCGTGTTGTTGAAGTACTTATCAGTACGTGGTAGTCAAACCAATCTGGACAGTTGATAGAGACGCTATCCTTGAAGCCTGAGCAGAAGGCTTATTGAAAGACGCTATCCCCCTACCTTGCTGCAAGACGGCGTGATTGGAGTTTTTGAACCACTGCATGTTGAACTAATTCTTGTCTAGAGAATTGAGTTGTACTGATAGTCATTTCACCTTTCTCTCTGCCGTTATCGTTTGACGGAGGGAGGATAACTTTTCCAGTCACTGTAAGAGTGAACCCATTCACCAGCAAGGCAATACGTTGCCGTTGTATGCTAATTATGGCTCGGAGCCCAGGTCAATCTCAGCGGCTGTTGTGATTGGCCGAGCCCGAGCCGCTTTCCTAGAAGCCGTGAGAACCACGCCCGCTCGTCTGGAGCGAGGCAGTGTGTTTACGTTTGGGCTCGTGTGAGGCCGGAGAGTGTTATTGTTTTTGGGGTGGCCACTTATTTTGGGATGGGCTTTTCTTTTAATTGCTATTATTGATTAAACTTATTGTTGAAACTGAATTTACTCCTCAGTTGTCTATTTTTGTTGTTGTTTCTCCCCTTTTTATATCATTTTTAGTTGCAGAAACATGGTGACTGGGTTTTGCATGAAAACCCGTGGATAGTAGTCTATAATAGTCAGTAGTGAAAGATTATTTATACGACACACCACCATTAAAGCGTCACATAAGATATGTAAGTCCATTGATAAAACCCACTAGAGCTAATCAGAGTAAGAGCATGTTAGTCGCGATCTATCTAGATATTATTTACCTTTTGCAAATCACATAGGGAGATGCAGTGGGTCTATTCTTACTCGCAACCCACAGGGAGGAGATCGGGTAGGCTAAATGTACATGCCATGGCCTTGAATGTTGACGTGTACACCTACCAATTTCAGGTGGCCCCAAAGCCAGTGACACGGCTCCTGCGGAAACTGCTTCAGTTTTCCCACTTGCTTTCTGAAGGCGAGGAATCCCTTGAGCACCTTAAAGGCCAGAAACACAAGGACGACCGCCACACCAACTCCTATCAACAAAGAGGCCGCGGATGCCATCTTCTTTGCAGCGCACGTTCGGTTTCACAGCGAGAGACTCATCTCTGTTGTGGACTCATTCTGAACACAGAGATTAGTATCTCGTCTGAAACAGGTTGGTCACGTGACTTCGTCTACACATTCCAAATGGTTTAATAATGATCATATCTCAATCTGATCAAAAGACCACAGCAGACTGTTTGATGTTGAGCAGACTGATCATTTAAAATTTGGCGCAGTTTTATCTAATACAAGATGATGCATAATTAGATCAGTGATGCCGAGGAACTTTTAATCCTCAGCTGTGGAATGAAAGAAAGAGATAAAAAGTTTAAATGAAACATCCATATTCCTATACTATTAATAATGTTAGCTAATGATATAAAAGGTTTATGTTATGTCATGAAGTAGATATTATGTTCGTGTGTCTTGCATTTAAAGGATAGCACGAATCTCTCTTGTCTACTTTTTCATTCATACCTTTGCAGTTGAGGGGTGTGATACTTTCACCCTTAAACCAATCACTATTGACCAGTCTCAGCTGTGCTGAATAGTTGTGGACTTCGCAGTCAGACACGATAAAAAATTGATCGGGTGAAATTATCGATCGACTGTATCAGTCGTGAGAGCAGGGGCTGCAAAAGAGTTATCAACAGTCTAGACAGTGCGTCGATCAATGTCGAGACACAGATAAGACCGACTCGTGACTGAGTTCGCAGGTACCAAAGAGATCTATGGTCGTTTGTTTTGTTTGTTTGTTTGTTTGTTTGTTTGTTGTTTTTTGTTGTTTGTGGGGATTTTTTTTATCTCGCTGATTGCGTGATAAGTACTAACTAGTGGACGGCAGGGGAAAAGTGGCGAGTGGAACAAAAGCATGTGGATTTGATGCGAGAGATATAATGGAAATTGAAAGTCATTGTGAAACAGAAACCACGTTGGTGAATCGAATGAAAACCATCAAATTGCGAGAGAAAAAAATCGTTACAACCCTCGATTGTTCTATAACTTATATAAGTTGGCAACATTGTTACCAGTAGTGTTAAGATCCTGAGCACTTTGCAGCAGTTGAAGCTGCCTTGAAGCAAAATCCCCCCATACAAGTGGATGAAAAAGCCACACTTCTGGATCAGCACACTATATCGTCCATGATATTCTGCAGCTCCACAAGGTGTCTGCAAGATGGGTGCCACGCCAGCAATCAAGTCCAAACGACGTGGACTCTTGAGTACAGGTATTTTGTTGCAACATGACAATGCTCGGCCCTATGGGACATTCTCACTTCTGAAACGGAAATACAGCCCAAGTTTTGTCCCTTTACGTCCCCTAGTTCCGGTAGACTGGTAAAAATAGAAGCTCATGGGATGATCGCTAGATCGTGGCAAAAGGATGACATTAAAGCACGCAAAAAGATTAATTAGATTAAAAACTAATCGAAAATAGTCATATTAGACTGTTTTAACGTATACTTTCAGCACAAAACCCACATAAGATAAGTAAACAAACCTCACCGTACGTAGTTATAGCTGGCTAGCAGACGTACGCGATCGAACCAAAGTCACTACGCTAGCAGACGATCGAGCTAGTGTGATATGATGTTTCATGTAAAGCTCGAATGAGTAGCAGCAGATAACTGTTTAGTTCTGGCTTGAATTGACAATTTCGTTTCCCGGCCTGGTCTGGCGAGGACCGAAAATTCACTATCATCCAGTCGATCAACTTGCGCGCACTCGTAGCCTATCGGCGTAATGTATAACTTCACGTAGTTCGGCTTGTGGAGATGATATTATTAACCGTAGATTTTAGTTGTGCGGGGTAGACCACCCGCCAAAAATTTTGAATAGTGCTTTTGATATCAATGTTTAGTAATTATTGTCGGATCAGATAGCGAAACGATCACAAGCAACTTAAACGAGCTTGGGGGCAGCGCTTACGTTTGATTCGGCAGCTGCAGTCGAACTCATCTGTCAATCGTGTCTGACATCGCACTTTGAGATTTCAATAACTTCATGAAGTTGCAGTAGTTGCTTGTTTGCTGGAATGCCATGTAGCTTGACAACTTTTCCATCAATAATTTTGCCACGATGGTTATGGCAAATGACACAGTACTGTTTTCCACCCCCACATACTTTGAGCGATCTATAGTATTCAGTGCAGACGAAATATTCGAGAACGCAACCGGCAGCTGCAGTCGAATTCGATCGGTCAATCGACGTCTGACATCACACTTTGAGATTTCAATAATTTCACGAAGTTGCAGTAGTTGCTTGTCTGCTGGAATACCATGTCGTATCAGATAGTGAAACGATCACTCGTGCATCGAGTTTTGATGCGATTGCGAGACCACGACACTCCCCGCAGGTGTGTTTTGTTTGCTTGTAAAGTTTGAGTACTAGCTGTAAGTGTAAAAATAGTCACTTATTAATATAATCGGTGATTTTAGTTGTAATGAAACTTTTTTGTGTTTTAATGCCATTTTCTTGTCATTATCGACCCGATCTTACAAGTTAGGCCTAAAGGCTATACATTATACGCCGTGCGGGCAAGTTGATCACTCGACTCGATTTGATAGTGAATTTTCGGTCCTCGCCAGACCAAGGAAACGAAATTGTCAATTCACGCCAGAACTAAACAGTTATCTGCTGCTTCTCATTCGAGCTTTACATGACACAGTACTGTTTTCCACCCCCACATGCATGTACTTTGAGCGATCTAGCAAATATCTATTCAGTGCAGACGCTTCGAGAATCGACCGGAACTAGGTGATTCTACCTAACGCGTTGTTTTTCGACAGAGAGCGCCGAAGATAACTCCTGCAGGGTACGTTAATGAGAATGTCCCACAGTGCCCGTTCAACTATTGCACCTATCAAAGATCTGCGATTCGAATGTCTTCCCCATCCGTCATACTCTCCAGACCTGTCCCCTGTGATTGTCACATCTTTGAACTGTTTAAAGAGGCGATGGGAGGCAAGATATTCAGGTCCGGCGAAGAGGTGCAGCAGGAGGTGCACGAGTGGCTTCGAGATCAGTCAAAATATTATTTTCTAAAGGTCTTTATGCCCTGCCGAAGCGCTGGAACACCCGTGTTGAACGCTATGGAGACTACGTCGAAAATAAGGTAAGTGTGTACCTTGTTTGTTCAATAAATTATGAGATTAAAAATATGGTTTCATTTGAATCACCCTCGTATTTAATTAATGGGGAGAACGTTACGTTAACGAGAAGACCATCAGGAAGAGACCGAAACGACGCGAGACTGCAAAGAGACCAGAGAATAGAAAATTATTAGGCGGGTTTCTCTGAACTAAGATACGCTTGGCAAGTTATTAAGAGGCAATCCAAAATAGACATGTTTCGTTTCAAAAAGTATTCAAACCATTCGCCCGCTCGCCTGTAGCATTGACACACATTTGAATGTCAATGCCTGTAACGAATAAAAATATCATCGGGTTATATAAAACTAGAGGGTTGCTCTTCCGATAGGCGAGTAAATAAAAAAGAGACGACAAGATAAAATAAAGCATTTTAACGCTGATTTCAACTGTCGAGTGTGTGGTGGTGGTGGTGGTGGTGGGGTGGGGGGTAGGGGTGGTTGGGGGTGGGAGATAAGATTCTCGCTAAAACTGGGTTTGACTGATCACGTGACCAATACGTGATCGTTGAAAACAACATCGAAGTGCTTTATCTTATTGTCTCTTTTAATTTTTTTAAAATATTTACTCACCCATCGGGCGAGCAACTCCATCAGCCCCAAGAAATTTGTATTCGCCGTGGGCGAGCAGGCGAATGATTTAAACATATTTTGAAACAAAACGCGCCTCATTTGGATTGCTTTTTACTAACTTCGCTAACGTGTCGTAGTCCTGATCGAAACCCATGCCTCTGGTGTCATATTTGTCGTTTTACTGTTTCTTCATGCTTTATATAGCATGCAAGACCTCTGTTGTATAAAACGTACGCGTAGATCTTACAGACACCTGTCTCGATCAGTAAAAATGTTTGTGCATACATTACATGGTTGCTCCGTGCGTGCTTAACTTAATGTCCGGCTTTGTAAAATAATAGTTCGGTTATTCTACTGTTACGACTGTCTCCTGCATAACGTCGCCCCGGGTTCTCCTACAGCTTGCACCAGAAAAGTCCAAAATCCGGTATAGTCAAGTGCGAAAAAGCTTTATTCATTTAATTACTGGTCACCACAGCAGACGAAATCCACGGCACACCTACAGTGACTCACATTCAAACGCGCGATATGGTTACGTCACTCACGGAATGCTATTCCGGAGGACTCGGGCACCCATTAGAAGGACTTGCATTTGCTTGCTTGGATTCGTCGCACTCGTAGCTCTGGCTCCTTGCAACCGAATTATCGAGTGACGACCGACCTCTAACCTGCTTTACTACCCACCTAGTAATTATATCCACC
This sequence comes from Theodoxus fluviatilis, assembly GCA_034096865.1. Classification (NCBI taxonomy): domain Eukaryota; kingdom Metazoa; phylum Mollusca; class Gastropoda; order Cycloneritida; family Neritidae; genus Theodoxus; species Theodoxus fluviatilis. The sequence goes on from JAWQFJ010000640.1 coordinate 40,976, forward strand.
CACCCACCTGCCGACCTGAATTCCCATCTGTCTGTCTGTCTGTCTGTCTGTCTGTCTGTCTGTCTGTCTGTCTGTCTGTCTGTCTGTCTGTCTGTCTGTCTGTCTGTCTGTCTGTCTGTCTGTCTGTCTGTCTGTCTGTCTGTCTGTCTGTCTGTCTGTCTGTCTGTCTGTCTGTCTGTCTGTCTGTCTGTCTGTCTGTCTGACTGTCTGTCTGTCTGTCTGTCGGTCGGTCCATCCGTCCGTCCGTCCGTCCCTCCCTCTCTCTCTCTCTCTCTCTCTCTCTCTCTCTCTCTCTCTCTCTCTCTCTCTCTCTCTCTCTCTCTCTCAAAAGTCAAATGTCAAATGTCAAATGATAGACTACCAAAGCATGCATGTTATGCTTTCCAGTATAACCGTTTAAAACGAACTAAACTGGTTAAAGTATATTAATTTAAAGACTGTCTCTGTGACTCGGATTATGCATTTATCTGGTACAACAAAGGAACTAATAACGAAAAGAGTTTTCTGAAAAATCTTAAAATCAGACTCCAAGACTGTTACAGACAAGAATGGAGTCACAAAATTAGTGGTAGCGAGCGTTTCGAATTGAACAGAACCATTAAACACGATTTCCAATGTGAAAAGTACTTGAGCTTTATCGAAATTACAAAATTTAAGGTAGCACTTGCTCGAGTCAGATTTGGAAGGAATGAATTAAGAAGTAAGGCGTTTTTCGTTGAAGAGACATTGGCCTACTGTCCATTCTACACAGATCAATTTGAAGACGAAGCTCATTTCTTATACTCAATTGCTACCTATATACAGATCTAAGAGAAAAGTACCTAGGAATCTATATCAAACACACGAATAACACTCAATTTCACCTTCCTAACAAATGGTCAGGGGTATTAAAAAAAAAAAAAAAAATGTTGCCATGTACATCTATTATGCCTTGAAATGTCGTCGGTAATATTTTGAATAACGCCAAAAAGTATTATGTTCCATTCAGTTCAGAATGCATGCAAAAATTATGATTTTCCGAACAATTGGCATTTCTGAAGCTGATGATATTAATACCACACAATAGGCTTGTTCAGGAGTACAAAGCGCTGCATGAGCGCTTCATGTTGGCAATTGAGCGCTCTTTGCCTCTCCTGAACACCTATGATGTAGTGCAGCGCTTCACTTGTTAAAGGGGAGGTAAATCTTCTGCGCCACATGTTGTGTCGATAGACGCGAAGAAAGTGTTTTTTTTGCCACATACATCGTTTATGCACGTTTAAATGTATTCTGCATGAATAAAGTCCACTACTGTGTCATCCTTACTTGCCATTACTCGCACATACAGAGCGCTTGGGGCAAATAAAGCCTGTTCCAGTCACAAAATGATGTTTCTGAGGGTTATTTTACGCATCGACGGCCAGTGCGGGATTGAAGACGTCATTTTGAATGTGATGCAAAATCGTCTGAATCACGTCGGATTGGTGATTCAAAGCGCTGCACAGCGCTGAGTGAATCACGCCCCAAAATTGCCGTTCAGGAGTGAATCACATGCAGCGCTGAGCAGCGCTTTGAATCGCTGCGCCTCGAACAAGCCTCTATAGTTTTAGTGCAGCGCTAGCTTCACTTGTTATAAGGGAGGTAAATCTTCTGCGCCACATGTTGTGTTGCTGGACGCTAAGAATTTAAATACGTGTTTTGTTTGCCACAGACATCGTTTATGCACGTTTAAATGTATTCTGCATGAATAAAGTCCACTATTGTGTCATCCTTACTTGCCATTACTCGCGTATATAGAGCGCTTGGGGCAAATAAAACCCGTTCCAGTCACAAAATGATGTTTCTGAGGGTTATTTTACGCATCGACGGCCAGTGCGGGATCGAAGACGCCATTTTGAAAATCGTGTGAATCACCTCGGATGCGTGCTTTTCTGTGGTGCTGCACAGCGCTGCACGTGTTTCACTCCTGAACAGGAATTTTGGGGCGTGATTTCACTCAGCGCTGTGCAGCGCTTCGCAGCGCTGCGCCTCCTGAACAAGCCTAATGTAGGCCTACGTAACCAATTGCCAACCCCGACTCCCCATTCGCTTACCCACAACCCCCCACACCACCCACTATCCCGAGATTTTCATACAGCCCCTGCTGCCTAGATAGGCCTAGGCCTACCTCCCTCATCAGCTGGATTACTGTGGTCATTGTGCTTTCGGGGCCTGCTCCATGGCAGTGCACTTGAACAAGATTAAATCACTGTACAGACGAGCTGCCAAGCTTATAATTTCCGACTCAACATTGTCTACGGATGAAAAGATCAGAAATCTTGGCTTACTACCCTTCCAAAAACACCTCGTCCTCAATAAATGCATCCCTATGCACAAAGTTGCTCATTCACGAGCACTGAAGTATATCTTACTGGTCTCTTCATTCGTCCCCAAACAAGTCATTCACTAACTCGCAACACTTTCATTCTACCACAACCTAGAGTAGACATTTTCAAAGGCAGTATTACATTTTCAGGTGTTATGATATGGAATACACTCCCATTGCACCTAATTAAGGAACAATACTTCCATGAAGTCTTTTAAAGCATCCATACGTGATTATCTATTCAGATAATCTCACTGTTGTCGCCTGTACATATATATGACACGTATTTGCTTGAACTTGAAGACTCACTGAACTGACAGTTGTCAAAGGCATCTACTAAAATCTTTGTCACTGTTGATTATATTCTTCATCTTACCAACTGTTGTACATAGATTATATAGCTACTGTGTATTTTTCCTTATCTATCCATGTTTTCATTTCTTTATGAGCAAGGACAATTTGTAAGATAGGCAGAAATGCATAAAATTTCATCCTTGATAAATAAAGAATCAATCAGTCAATCAATCAACCAATCAATCAATCAATCAATCAATCAATCAATCAATCAATCAATCAATCAATCAATCAATCAATCTCTCTCTCTCTCTCTCTCTCTCTCTCTCTCTGATATAAGTGGCTGGGGTGGAGTGCATGCATGCAGGGGGATCGATAGACTCGATGCAATAGACAATGGACCACATGTCTACTTGATATTGCTGCATGCCACAGTAAGAGCTGAGATGGTGCTAACATGACACAGTGATCTGATGACAAAATGTTAACATGGACGAAATGAGCAGCACAATCAGTGAAAAATCGACCCCTGCCAAAATAGAATCAAAGATCCTTGATAGAATGTGGGTGTGGATAGCGCAGTGAATCAACCAATCAACAGTGAGGTTTGAATTTTTCCCGCGCAAGGAACACATGTGACGTAAGTTCCGTCACGGCTCTTCCTGTGGTTAATGTTTATGTTCATGTGGAGTGCAGCCCCAGAGTGTTTCCCTTCACCGCAAGCAATAATTCTTCGCCAGTTAGTTTGTCTACCACACCAGCATGGCCATTGCGCGACCCCCTGGGACTGAATTTGACCACAATTGGCCCGACAGCGCGGAGTGCTTGACGCTTGATTTTGGGCCCTTCGAGACTGTGCATCGATGGAAGCGCATGCCAGAATGCGACGAATTTGTCGGTGCCAGGTACGTACTATCTGTAACAGTCAGATTTACTGTTGTCTCTCGGAAATATATGTGCCACGCCGTTTTGTGACCGCACGTAACGAGCGCATATTGATTTTGAGCAGAAGATGTTGATACGTCTTGCCGATCGCACGTAAACATATATACAAATTACAATCAACATTGGTGCTTACTCGTTGACTATTATTTTTGGTAGGCCAAGAAGTGAATCAGCTGCCGCTTTTCGAGGACAGGACTTTGTAAAAATAACGTTTGTATCATCGATTGGTGACAACTGGGTGGGACCAACGTGATTCAATTCCGAATAGCAATAAAGTATTCTCTCTGTGGCCCCCTCGTTCATGCACAGAAGAGTTTAAATTGGAAGAGCTGAAATGGTAGTTTTGATGGGTCATCCCTAGGCAGTACCCAAGGCTTTTGATGCACCTTGTCTCTTGACGTTTGTGTTTGTGTGTGCGCTAATGCATGCAGTACTGTATCGGTGAGTGTGTGATAGTGTGTGTGTGTGTGTGTTTTCATGTGTGTGTGTTTTCATGTGTGTGTGTTTTCATGTGTGTGTGTATGCATGTGTGTGGGTGTGTGTGTGTGTGTGTGTGTGTGTGTATGCATGTGTGTGTGTGTGTGTGTGTGTTTGTGTGTGTGTGTGTGTGTGTGTGCACATTTGTGTTCTTGCTTGTTACAGTTTGTTTCAGCAATGAATTCTGTGAGGGGTTTTACATTTTAGGACCTCATAGACCTGGCAAATAACCATTCTTTAGTTTGAATGAATATTTATTAACAAATTATTAAAGTTTTACAGTCTCTGTTGAAGAAGAGCAGACTAAGAAATACAGCATTGTTGTGATCCTTGTAAACAAGTATGCTGTTGAAGTACATTTAGGCCAATCATAATGACTATTAGTGGCTTATTTTGAACAGGCGCAGCAAACACACAGTTGTGGCCTACAAAGAAGCACTCTATGTGTTTGGAGGTGATAATGGGTAAGTTGTGCATCATTTACTGTCACAAGATGCTATTAACAACTTGGCATAATTCTGTCTTGTTGTACGAGATGACAGTTTGAGGGCAACAGAGGAATTAAATCATTAAGTAATACTTTCAATGTAACATGTGTTAGTGATTACAATGTCATAAGGAACTCAAGCTGCCCATACGACTGGCACTTCCATACCCTTATTCCCATACTTTAGCCCACATTGAAATTTTAAAAAGATCAAACATATACATGTATGTATACACTTATTTAAGATTCAATGTATTATACTAAGTTTGTAGAAGCAGTTTATCTTGTTTATGAATTGTTTGCCTTTGTGAAATTGTTGTCATTTCAAATTTCAAGTTAGATTATATCTGCTTTTGTTCTTCTTCCAGAAAGAACATGTTGAATGACCTTCTCAGATTTGATGTCAAAGACAAGTCCTGGGGAAGGTATGAAATCATTTTGTTCTTGGAGTTGAATGTGGTATGAAGGAGTAAATGTACCAAGAAGGTTATGTTTAACCCTCGGTTTGATAATTAAGTATATGATATTTAGTCAACTAACTCTAAGAGCTCACTACAGATCCAGATGAAATTTGACAGAAGGTCAGGGTTTCACCCAAGGAAATATATATTAAATTCTGGAAGTTATCTGTTATCTCAATTTGGAATTATAACCCTTTAAATTTTTTTTTATTGAAAATAACGAATTTGATGACATCAAACTATTGATGACATGGTCATATGCATTCGGCACTTAGAAATCACTTTCAACCACTTAAATGATCAAAACTTTGTAGTGTCAGGCCTGGCTAGCAAAGAATCCTGCCTGAATGAATGATACAGACCATGGAAAAGAACATGTGGCTTCCTTGGTGAAGGTTTACGGCCTCCGAGTGCTCTCTAGTTCACAGTATCTTTGGTATGTCATTGTTTTTAGGGGTATGTTTGCTTTCCATGATACGACAACAGTTTCACTTTTTTGCTACAGTTCCAGTAAGTTCCAAGATATTGGATAGCTTGTTTCAAGTCCATCAGTAGATGGTTGCATGATAATTGATAGTAATTGTGGCGGTCACTGTCTCAAACACAATTCTGTAATTTCTTGTTTTGATTGTTTATCACATCAATTACCATAAATGTTTTGAAATTGGTACAAAATGGATGATCCATGCCTGTCCATGTTTTGAATCTGTCATTTTTTTTTTAAATCCCAATCGTTAACATGTACATGCATCTTAATAAAAAAATATGTACTTTATCGTTGATGAGTTGATAGCCTGAAGAGTTTGATATATATATCTGTAACAAGAGATCAAGTGTAGTTGTTTCTTGTGATGTTTCATTACATATATTGTATCTTTAAAAGCTGAGTTTATAAATTCATCATGATAAAGCATAAGAAGCAAGAATACCTAGATAGCACCAGTAGGTGAAACAAGAGACATAACTCACACTGATTAGATAAAACTGAGAATGTACAAGCCCCATTTGTACCATAACACAGGTGTGCTAATCTCCAGGAAACTAAGTAAAAAAATCATTTTACACTTGAGTGAATCTCTACAACTGTGCAGTTGTGTCTTGAAGGCCATGTAACATTCATCCTGTAAGTCTTCCTAGATATATCTTCAACTGTTATTTTGCACAAATAATCTTATATGATGTGTAAATTAACTGTCCTGCAAATCATCCTTAACAAATGATACAAACATTTGTATGCAGTACAGTGATTAGAGTAGTAGCATGAACTTGATGTATTTCCTGTCGTCCATTGCAGAGCATTTACCACAGGCAAGCCTCCAGCCCCCAGATACCACCACTCAGCTGTGGTGCATGAGAGCAGCATGTTTGTGTTTGGTGAGTGATGACTATGACTAAATACTATGCAGATACCACCACTCAGCTGTGGTGCATGAGAGCAGCATGTTTGTGTTTGGTGAGTGATGACTATGACTAAATACTATGCAGATACCACCACTCAGCTGTGGTGCATGAGAGCAGCATGTTTGTGTTTGGTGAGTGATGACTATGACTAAATACTATGCAAAGCCAGTCTCTGATTGGTTGACCAAAAGTAGGTGTGCATGAGAGCAGCATGTTTGTGTTTGGTGAGTGATGACTATGACTAAATACTATGCAGATACCACCACTCAGCTGTGGTGCATGAGAGCAGCATGTTTGTGTTTGGTGAGTGATGACTATGACTAAATACTATGCAAAGCCAGCCTCTGATTGGTTGACTAAAAGTAGGTGTGCATGAGAGTTGTTTTTTTGCCCGAGTTGTTTTTGCTGATTGACTGTCGGAAAAAAAATTGGCAACATGGAATTTTTTTTCGTGCAGCAATTCTTTACATGTGCAATTTGCAAGAGTTAGTTCTTCTCTTCAACATGTCTTTGTCAAGAGATGAGTTTACTGTTATCATTCACTATCCATACTTTTGCTCATCTTTACATTACATCTTTAGAAACATTGAAACAATTACACTATGGCAATGCCAACATATACATCAAAAAGCTGTATGCAAGGATATAGTGGATCCTATTTATAGGTAACCTACTGACAGAAAAACACACCTACTGATAGATGTCTCGCCACCAACCAACAGGTGACTGCACGTTGTATTGAGATGCATGTGAAAGTGACCCAGACAGTATTCTAACCCAAGGCATATTAGTACAGCTAATTTATTGGCCTGACTTGGCCAGCTTTTGGAGCCAAGAGACACTCCTTCTTCATGCCACAGTCTTGTTGATTTGAAAATCCTGCCAAATTTCCATTAAAAACTGAGTGGGATGAAATGCCACCAGAGAATTGCCTCAATATCTTTTTAGTTCCCCCTACCCTAGCATCTTGTACTCTCTCTGACCCAGGCTGATCTGATTAGCTCTAGCTGTTGCTTTTGCTATGCATTAGTGTTTGTATGAAACTAAGATTCCATTTTGTTCCTTCCTTTATGAACAATGTTTTGAAGCTTTGTCCAATCTCCCTCCCTTTTGATTCTATCAGGAAAGAGTACTACATGTAGTGGAGCTAGCTGTCCTCTCTGCGAGGACATTTGTTTGAGATCCTGAGATGTAGTATTCTGATCATTTTTATGCAGTCACAGATAAAGGAAAAGAGTGAACTGTTGCCAAGCAGTCAGAGCACTTGACATGCACTTGCTTGTGGCTGATACGTGTGGTGTTCAAAGCTGCATTGATTTTAGAGTTGCATCCTGAGGTGTGAAGATGCTTCACCCACATTGCCTCTCCAATCCTGGAGTTGAACCAGTCACTGGGCACTGCACAGCAGAGACCAGGGGTGAAATTCTCCAATAAGAATTTCCAAAGAAAAAAAGGAACAGAAATAAAGATGATGATGGTGATCATGATGATGATCATGATGATGATCATGATGATGATTAAATGTAGTTGTATGTGTTTACCAGTAGCTATCAGTCCAGTAGCAGTTTTCTAACTTGGGCAACATGTCCTAATCTGTGTGAAATTTCGCTGTATGTTTTTGGATGAAGGAGTCCTTGTCTAGTGTCACAATTTTCCAATTTGCCCATGAGCTAACAAGGAAAATCTATGTTTTGAAACATAGAAACCATATTTAAAAAATCAAGATATATAACTGTTAATACTTAGTGACAGTTTGAAGGCTTCATCTACAACCCTTGATTCAGTTGTTTGCTGCTGTGCTGTCACATAGAATTGACAGGAAGTTTTCTGTGGCAGGTGGCTACACTGGGGATATCCACTCCAACTGCAACCTGACCAACAAGAATGACTTGTATGAGTACAAGTTCTCCACAGGACAGTGGGTGGAGTGGAAGTTTGAAGGCAGGTGAGCTGTTGGAGGGGCAGGCTTAGAGGAGGAGGAGAAAAAGACTCATGTTGAGTTTTCTATCCATTAATTCCTGTCCCTTTCAATCTTTACTTTAAACTTTGTTTGATATTTCTTTGATTCAAAGGACATTCATTGTAGTTAGTGATGATGGAATAATTTGATGATCACCTAAAGTATTGGACACACACACCCTGGGAGGAAGGGTCACAAGTATCACTAAAACACTTGTGTATGTAACAAAACAAGATCTTCATTCGTCACTCTTCACCACTGTACTGGTACTCAACATCTGTTGATACATGATCAATGGCAATGAAAATAGATGATAGTAACAAAACCACTGATTTTCTAACAGGTGTCAGATACACTGAATAAATGGTAATTTTATTTCAGTTCCTTTTTCTTTGTCCTTTGTGATTATAATTTGGTTATCACTGTCTCAACGCAGAATACTTGCAAAAGCTTTTCTTCTTAAACCATAAACTAGTTCTTTCACCTTTCCCATTGCAGGACACCAGTTCCCAGGGCAGCGCATGGTGCTGCAGTGTATGAGGGACAGCTGTGGATATTTGCAGGCTATGACGGCAATGCTCGTCTCAACGACATGTGGACCATCTCCCTTCTTGGAGACAGTCGGCACTGGGATGAAGTGGGGATCCTGTCTGTCTGGCAGTTGTGGTGGAGCTTGTCTCTGAGCGCTCTTAGAGATTTCAACTCTTTCTAATGACAAAAATTCCAAGTTTGCTATCACTGGGATGAAGTGGGGATCCTGTCTGTCTGGCAGTTGTGGTGGAGCTTGTCTCTGAGCGCTCTTAGAGATTTCAACTCTGTCTAATGGCAAAAATTCCAAGTTTGCTATCACGGAGATGAAAATAATACTTGGCTTCTGTGATAACAGAAACTAAATATTTGCTGACCATATTGGAATAATTTTAATCATGTATTTTTCTTCTTTTATTCTTCTCTGGGTTCTTTTTTCCAGTTTGACAATGTTTTGATTTCTTGTAAAAGCAGTCAACCAACTATGGCAGAAACTCAAATAGTTTGTTTATTTCTTTTGGCATTTATGGTAGAGGTAGAGTCACTATTTTGCATTTGTCAAGGAATTAGTGGGGGATAGGGTGGGAGTAGAAGGAAGATCTATATTAAACTCCTTAACTCATATTAAGGGGTAGATCATAACGATATAACCACATGTGAAAGTCCCAACAGTGCGTCTTTTACTTTTACTGTTTTAATTCTTGATGTAATTGCTGTTGTAACATTTGTTGTTGTTCCTTTTCAGGTAAACCAGAGTGGGGACATACCCCCAACTTGCTGCAACTTTGCCCTGGCAGTGGCGCGAGACAGCATGTATGTCTTCTCTGGTCAGAGCGGTGCCAAGATCACAAACAACCTCTTTGAGTTCAACTTCCAGGACAAGATGTAAGCCATTTCTTTGTAGCACTGCCCTGATTTTGATGGAAGTAGGTTACTCCTTGAATCAGTCATCAAGACTTGACTTTTGAAAAGTGAATTTGGCTCATAAATATCTGTGGCAGGACTTTTTGTTTGTTTGTTTTGTGTTCTCTTTATAAAAAATTCCTTTCATGAAAATAAACAAGGAATCTATGTCTTGTATGGTTCGTAATGACAAGACATGAAGTGAAAAGAAAGAAAAGTATACATTTGTTTGCTTGACACTTAAGGGCTTGCATGAACATGAGTACACACACTCACTCATGTGCACTTACATGTGTGTACTCTAACCATGAATGTGCACACAAGTAGACAAGAAAAAAAAAGTAGACAAGAACCAAACCAAGAAATCAAGGACTTCAGCTTGCTTTTGATTCAGCACTGGTGCCATCCATTACGTGAGCATCACATGCCTGTTGCAGGTGGACTCGGATCTCCACAGAGCACATTCTGCGAGGCGCCCCACCGCCTCCAGAGAAGCGCTATGGCCACACCATGGTCTCTTTTGACCGACACCTCTACGTCTTCGGCGGAGCCACAGGGCAGACTCTTCCCAATGAACTGCACTGGTGAGTGCGTCTAAGAGTTACAGTTTGGAGAGGTGTGAAATTTCCATGGGGAAAATATTTATGTTGTTGCATATGGTCTATGACAAACATTATATCAAACCTCAAGAATTCCGCCCATGTCAGTTATGAAGCTGTGAGCTCTGCACCCTCTGTTTACATCCAGCTAAAGGTGGAATGATGTTTCTTCAGCTAAATATGATGCTCAGATTTTGCAATGTTGTGAATGAAGGAACTAACAGAAAATAAACTTGGTATTATTCACTTGATAGCATAAGGTGTGTGTGTGTGTGTGTGTGTGTGTGTGTGTGTGTGTGTGTGTGTGTGTGTGAGCTTAAATCCACTCTGAGGAAGCATTGTGAACTTCATCTTTTGGATAGCATTATCATGCAGTGTGTAAAATGTGTGTGTCACTAATTGTTACGAAACGCATATTTTCCATTTGCTCTTGGTTGTGATTATATCATAATAGTGGGTTGGGAATTACCTGCCAAGCCATAGTGTATTTTGATATTGCTGCCAAGCCAGTGTTGATGTTGGGATTGATATGGTGAATGGAGTTTTGGAAGGGAAAACGAACAGTGAACCTTGCTTTCCTTCCAATACAGAAATGAACTTAGTGGAACGTTTGGGAGGATATATTATTCATCTCGATTCACGCTCTACCATTGACCAATCTACAGTGAACTTTTCAGGGAACGGACTAATGAAACTGCTTAGTTATTGTTCAATGGGAGAGTAGATGACTATATGAACATTTGATTGGTCATTTGATACGAGATCGTGAATCAAGACATCCTAAAACGCTGTGATTGGTTGAGAACAACAGGTAGACTTTTGCCGTTGTATTTAAACCCTTGCTTTGGGATCACGGGGTGCCCGTAGCCGAATTTTCATCGAGACAGCCCATGTGTAGGACGGCGCCCTGTCTCAAAGAGTTCACGAGGTGGACTACTTGTGAAAATCCATGGAATTTCGTCCACTGCCGGACTAATTCCCAATGACCCTGTTCAAACGTCTATGGATAGACGAAGGATAAAATGGAGGACTGTTCTCACTTCTGACTGGAGGGAGAGACAACGTACAAGGTATTGCAGTTTTTGTTCTTGCAACGTTTTCCTCTCCTGAGTGAATTATCTGCTGACCACCCTGTGAGGAGAAATTGTCTCTAGAAATTTCTCCCACTCATGAGAAAGCCACCTGCGAGAAAGCTCTGACCCCCTCGCGCCTCGCTCCCCTCCTCGTCGTCTGCCCACCTGCTGTCCTGCCCGCTACGGAGAAGGTTTTCGCCGTCGGACCGCCTGCCGCCTGCTCGCTTGCCGGACGTCGGACTACGCGTTGATGCAAGAGCCCTCCATCTCTGGACCAAGTGCAAGTCCCCACCTCACCCTCCACTACGAGAGTGGGGAAATCTCAACGCCTCATCACCAGAGGCAAATCTCCAGTTTCGTCGTATATGTGTCGTGTGTCCATGAATGGACATCCCCCTCCTCAAAACCCCTCTCCCAAAATAGTGTGTGTGTGGAATCCCATTCAGTGGAAAGCGAGCTCGCTATCTGATTGGCTGAAGGCCACGACAGATCTAAAACGTGAGTACAGTTCATCCCTGGCTTGGCAGCCTTCTTAATTAGTTATTCTTTAATTCTGGGGAAGGGTTCAGTATACTTTGCAATGCGTTTCAGTATCTCTATGCATTCTTATTCATTGTGTTGACATTATCACTCTTGACCAATTTGATTATTGTTGATTAAAGCTGAATTTTGAATTTGATTTAGGAATCCCAGTCATCATTTGCGTCCAATTATCATCCTTGTGCGAATGTTCGATTGGAAGGTGTCAAGTAGTAGGAAATTCCCTAGACATTTAACGAGCCACAGAAAAGATTGCTAATCTTTTAATACTACTTGTGACATTTATGGGGGCCTTCGTCTCGGGATAATTGAATGAATATTGGTAATATAAGATCTTTTTGTAACTCTATGAGATAAATTCTGAAGCCATATTTATCACTTAGAAATTTTGACCTGCATTGATTGTGTCTTGAGTGAGTGATGTGACCTGACCTGCATTGCTATTTTCACCCTTTGCACGTGATCCATTATGCATTAGGCGTGAGTGATTGTTGTGACACGGCCTGACCTTTGCTCTTGTGATCTGCCACTTAGTGACGTGCCTGGACGGTGTTGGGTTCATTAGAAATCGTGCAGTTAGTGCTATTTGGAGATTTGCTGAGTGTTTTCTATTTTGTTTGTGATTGCTGGACTTAATAACTTTTCGCCATGGCTGAGGGAGGTGAATGGCCAACTAGGATAGAGATCCTGGGGTTCGATAAACAAACTTTGGAGTTAACCATTGAGAAGTATGGCGTAGATGTCATTAAAGGTGCTTCAAAAATTGTTATGCAGGATGCTCTGATTAACTTCGTGGAGGAGAAGCGGACTGAGAGTGATGTTGATAGGAAGGTGGTGGTGACTGATCCAGATAAGGGAAGGAGGAGAGATGAGGACAAAGAGGAAAGACAGAGGCGACACGAGTTGGAAATACTTAGATTGAACATGGAGGCAAAGGAGCTGGAGATGGAGGCAGATGAGAGAAAGGCTGCGAGAGATAGGGAGGCAGATGAGAGAAAGGCTGAGAGAGATAGGGAGGCAGATGAGAGAAAGGCTGAGAGAGATAGGGAAGCAGCTGAGAGAATGAAGAAATTGGACATAGAAGCAGCTGAAAGAATAAAGAGATTGGAGATAGAAGCAAATGAGAGAGTAAAGAATTTGGAGACAGAGGTAGAGAAAGAGAAGGTGAAGGCCGAAAGAGAGAGATTGGGGATCGAGAGAGACAGGGTAGAGACTGAGAAAGAGAAGGAGAACGACAGGGTCAGGAGAGAGAGAGATGGTGAGATTGATCTGAGAAGGTACACAGGACTTCCGACATTCAATGAGAAGAATGTGGAAGGATTCTTTGCTGCATTTGAGAAGCAGGCAGAAAGTTTGAGGTGGAAGAGAGACCATTGGCATATCATTGTAGGTAGTGCTGTGGTGGGAAAGGCACAAGAAGTGTACACCACGTTACCTAGGAGTGAGCAAAGCTATGAGGCTATAAAGAGAGCAATCTTGGAGAAGTATGCGTTGACACCAGAAGCGTATAGACAAAAGTTCAGGAAGTGCAAGAAGGATGAAAGAGAGACACATAGGGACTTTGTCTATCGATTGCGCAGCTCTTTTGACCGATGGTGTGTAGCTGTGAATGCTGTTGAAGATCTGGACCGTCTGAAACAGGTGATTGTTATGGAACAGTTCAAAGATTCTGTGACGGAAGAGGTGCGAGTCTATCTGGGAGAGAGAAAGGTGGAGGAAGTTGATCAAGCAGCCGGTATGGCTGATGAGTTCCATCTGCTCCACGCAAGCAGTAGGCAGAAGAAAAGCCGTGATGAGGGGAAATATCCTAGATCAGGAGAGAGTGAGGAAACAGCAGATGTAGTTAAAGGGAATGGAGGAAGGAGAGAAGATCGCAGGAGTGCAAGTCAGCCACCTAGGAAGATTGAATGCTTCAGGTGTGGGAAGATCGGGCACATTGTGAGAGATTGCAGAGTGAGAGTGACCCGTGACATCTGACGGTGTGTGACCTCAGTGAGAGACAGAGCACGCGACTGCCGAGGGATAATGGTTCCTGATACTAGGCCACGAGTAGCCTCTATTAGATACCTTGGCATAGTGCCAAAGAAGAGCAGCTCTGTGGGAGAGAGTGGGTTGAGTGAAAACCGTAGACACTGTCAGGAGAGAGAGAGGAGTGAGCCTGTGGTGCTTGGAGTTTCTCAGAGTGAAGAGAGTCGGAAGGGGAATGGTAGATTTCACCCTTATGAGCATCCAATGCTAGGAGTCCTGTATGCAAGGGATGAGATTGATAGGGATGACGAGTTTCACCCTAGGAGAGTGGTGATGCGTTCCACTCGGAGGTTAGAGTGTGAGTCTGAGAGGGGAGTGGTGATGCGTTCCACTCGGAGGGAGAGGGAGAGTGACAAGACAGAGTTAAAGACAGAATCCAAGACAGAGTCAAAAACAGAGTCAGAGACAGAGTTAAAGACAGAGTCCAAGACAGAGTCAAAAACAGAGTCAGAGACAGAGTTAAAGACAGAGTCCAAGATAGAGTCAAAAACTGAGTCACTGCCCTCGAGTTCAGAAACAGTGGGAGGGAGATTAGCCCTAATGGAAGAGCAGAAGTGTGACCCTGATTCTGGCTGTCTGTATGAACAGGCAGAGAAAGAAAACAAAGGTGATGAATCACCTGGGTACTTTCTGAGAGAAGTGTGTGTGACTGGTGAAGAGCCAGCACAGGTAGTCTTATCAGTAGACTGTGAGATGGGAGTTGAGCCTGAGTCTTATGGAAAGACTGAAGTGTGTGTGACTGAGAAAGAGAAGCAGGATGGAGAGAGAGAGGTGTGTTTGCAGATCAGGGATGTGCCTAGTGTAGTCCCAGATAGCAATAGGTTAGTGTGTACTGACCAGTGTTCAGAGAGCAGCTGCAATGATGGTAGTCTAGCAGTGCCCTTGAAGTTTGAGTCTGAACTAGAGACTGTAGAGTTGTCTCCCTTGAAGGTGCGGTATAGTCAGCCAGGACTGCATGAAGGAAAGAGAGGGGAGGAAGAATGCCTGTGCGTGCTTTCTTTCCTGTGTGATTTGCTAGAGGAGGTGAACGCGATCACATGTGCTGTCGAGAGTCAGAGAAAGACTGGACAGCTAGAGAAGAGATGGTACGATTGGAAGAAGAGAAAGAAAGGGCTGATCTTCTACGGATGAATGAGTGGTGTGGGAGAGAGTGTGCGTGTTGCAGGTGTTTTATTCCACTTTGCTGTGAGAGGTGTGGATGGTGTTGAAGTGTAGTGAGAAACAGTGCTTAGTCTGTAGTGCTGTGTAGGTCAGAGTGACCTGCCAAGTATCACTGTTTGAGTTAGTTGTGTGTGTGGTCCTGTGTGGCCATATGCTTAGGTAGTTTAACTGTCCCTCCATGGTGGAGAGGCATGGGGGCTCGAATAGTTTACAGTCTTGATGTGGGAGGACCGCATTAGACAATAGAGGAGTCATGAGCTGTGGTTTCTGGCCATGGATGATAGTTGTTTGAAGTTTCTCCTTCGTCAGGATCACGACCCTCTAAGTGTAGTTTGGATATGTAACCGTCTGAACATGAGATTATTTAGCTATGCTAAATTCAGAGGTTATTTCGAGAAGCCTGGAGCTTAGTCTGTTTGTCTTTATGTGGAGAAGCATTGTGGATCTTAGTGTTGAGATCTAGTGGATGGTTCCTTGCTGTTGAGCCTTCACAGGTATTGCCATTTTCCCCAGAGGTGGGAAGGGCACGTTTATTTTGTCAGTTAGTTTTTCCAATAGAGCAATCAGTTGTTCCTTATGCTTTAAAGGTATCTTAGTCTGTTTATAAGTTTCCTCTTCCTAAGAAAGAAAGGGTGAGGGTGACTGAGACTATTAAGAGGGAAGCATCACCCCTAGGAGGCTGTCGGGTTGACGGAGATATCAGGAATAGTTTGAGAGAGGGATCACTACCTGTCTCTGTACCGATTGACCTAGTAATGAAATAGATTACGTAACCTGGGAGCTTCCCTGCTGCTGTTGTTGGACAGGATGTTGGATGTGATGTTGTGTTGAATTTTGGTGTTATTCTCACGCAATGGTTTGGTTATTGTGTGACTTAATAACATCCTGTTGTTGATATTGGAGTTGTAGAGTGTTGAGTGGAACTTTTCCATATTAACCCCTTTTGAGTTTGAATTTATTACAGGTATGGAAGCTTTGTGACCTGTTTGTGATTTACTTAAGGGATATGGTGAAATGTCTCCACTTATGCTTGTGTTTAGTTCATGTTGATGAACCTATCGTGAAAAATTTCATGCTATAAAATTTTTCTCGTATAGGGAGGAAGGTATGTTACGAAACGCATATTTTCCATTTGCTCTTGGTTGTGATTATATCATAATAGTGGGTTGGGAATTACCTGCCAAGCCATAGTGTATTTTGATATTGCTGCCAAGCCAGTGTTGATGTTGGGATTGATATGGTGAATGGAGTTTTGGAAGGGAAAACGAACAGTGAACCTTGCTTTCCTTCCAATACAGAAATGAACTTAGTGGAACGTTTGGGAGGATATATTATTCATCTCGATTCACGCTCTACCATTGACCAATCTACAGTGAACTTTTCAGGGAACGGACTAATGAAACTGCTTAGTTATTGTTCAATGGGAGAGTAGATGACTATATGAACATTTGATTGGTCATTTGATACGAGATCGTGAATCAAGACATCCTAAAACGCTGTGATTGGTTGAGAACAACAGGTAGACTTTTGCCGTTGTATTTAAACCCTTGCTTTGGGATCACGGGGTGCCCGTAGCCGAATTTTCATCGAGACAGCCCATGTGTAGGACGGCGCCCTGTCTCAAAGAGTTCACGAGGTGGACTACTTGTGAAAATCCATGGAATTTCGTCCACTGCCGGACTAATTCCCAATGACCCTGTTCAAACGTCTATGGATAGACGAAGGATAAAATGGAGGACTGTTCTCACTTCTGACTGGAGGGAGAGACAACGTACAAGGTATTGCAGTTTTTGTTCTTGCAACGTTTTCCTCTCCTGAGTGAATTATCTGCTGACCACCCTGTGAGGAGAAATTGTCTCTAGAAATTTCTCCCACTCATGAGAAAGCCACCTGCGAGAAAGCTCTGACCCCCTCGCGCCTCGCTCCCCTCCTCGTCGTCTGCCCACCTGCTGTCCTGCCCGCTACAGAGAAGGATTTCACCGTCGGACCGCCTGCCGCCTGCTCACTTGCCGGACGTCGGACTACGCGTTGATGCAAGAGCCCTCCATCTCTCGGACCAAGTGCAAGTCCCCATCTCTACCTCCACTGCGAGAGTCGAGAAAGCCCAACGCCTCATCACCAGAGGCAAATCTCCAGTTTCGTCGTATATGTGTCGTGTGTCCATGAATGGACATCCCCCTCCTCAAAACCCCTCTCCCAAAATAGTGTGTGTGTGGAATCCCATTCAGTGGAAAGCGAGCTCGCTATCTGATTGGCTGAAGGCCACGACAGATCTAAAACGTGAGTACAGTTCATCCCTGGCTTGGCAGCCTTCTTAATTAGTTATTCTTTAATTCTGGGGAAGGGTTCAGTATACTTTGCAATGCGTTTCAGTATCTCTATGCATTCTTATTCATTGTGTTGACATTATCACTCTTGACCAATTTGATTATTGTTGATTAAAGCTGAATTTTGAATTTGATTTAGGAATCCCAGTCATCATTTGCGTCCAATTATCATCCTTGTGCGAATGTTCGATTGGAAGGTGTCAAGTAGTAGGAAATTCCCTAGACATTTAACGAGCCACAAAAAAGATTGCTAATCTTTTAATACTACTTGTGACACTAATGTTGTCAGAATGCATGCTTTTGACTTTTATTGAATGTTTCTTAATAACATGGTGTTTAGTGTACGTTAATAACATAGATGAAACATAGCAACTTCATGAACCTGCTTTGTTACTTACATTGTTATAGGTACAGTAAGGTAAAGGTGATAGCTCTTTAAATGCCACTTTTCACACATTGATGGGTGGTCGTACTGCACAAATTTAGCCCCTGGTCATCGGCCTGCACTTACTATCACTCCAACACCATCTCAACTCCCTGGGGAGCATGCAACCCTCAACTCCCTGGGGAGCATGCAACCCTCAACTCCCTGGGGAGCATGCAACCCTCAACTCCCTGGGGAGCATGCAACCCTCAACTCCCTGGGGAGCATACAACCCTCAACTCCCTGGGGAGCATGCAACCCTCAACTCCCTGGGGAGCATGCAACCTGGGGAGCATGCAACCCTCAACTCCCTGGGGAGCATGCAACCCTCAACTCCCTGGGGAGCATGCAACCCTCAACTCCCTGGGGAGCATGCAACCCTCAACTCCCTGGGGAGCATGCAACCCTCAACTCCCTGGGGAGCATGCAACCCTCAACTCCCTAGGGAGCATGCAACCCTCAACTCCCTAGGGAGCATGCAACTCTCAACTCCCTGGGGAGCATGCAACCCTCAACTCCCTGGGGAGCATGCAACCCTCAACTCCCTGGGGAGCATGCAACCCTCAACTCCCTGGGGAGCATGCAGCCCTCAACTCCTTGGGGAGCATACAACCCTCAACTCCCTGGGGAGCATGCAACCCTCAACTCCCTGGGGAGCATGCAACCCTCAACTCCCTGGGGAGTATGCAACCCTCAACTCCCTGGGGAGCATGCAACCCTCAACTCCCTGAGGAGCATGCAACCCTCAACTCCCTGGGGAGCATACAACCCTCAACTCCCTGTGGAGTATGCAACCCTCAACTCCCTGAGGAGCATGCAACCCTCAACTCCCTGGGGAGCATGCAACCCTCAACTCCCTGGGGAGCATGCAACCCTCAACTCCCTGAGGAGCATGCAACCCTCAACTCCCTGGGGAGCATACAACCCTCAACTCCCTGTGGAGTATGCAACCCTCAACTCCCTGAGGAGCATGCAACCCTCAACTCCCTGGGGAGCATGCAACCCTCAACTCCCTGGGGAGCATGCAACCCTCAACTCCCTGGGGAGCATGCAACCAGGTTCTGTATGTATATACCAAAGTTAGTTTTCAGTTACTCAACCCTCACAGGTTTTTATTAATCTTATTACTCGTCAGGAATTCTATGTTTTAGAGCCTGACATTTATGCATTTGTGTCAGGCTTAGGAAGTTCTACAGCCATGGTACAAGGCTGAGGAAGAGATCTTTCACATGGCAGCTGATGCATATTATGTCCAACTCAGACAAGGAGTTTTTTCAGGCATTGAAGTTTAAAATCTTCAGTTGATGAAGAAGTTAATTTGGTGCTCTTTTCTTCAACAGCTTTGACCTTGATTCCCAGACCTGGTCAGTGATAGAGCCCTCTACAGACAGCCAGGTGCCCGCAGGTCGTCTCTTCCATGCGGCGGCTGTGGTAGGGGAAGCCATGTACATCTTTGGTGGCACTGTGGACAACAACGTGCGCAGTGGGGAGATCTACAGGTTCCAGGTGGGTTGTCACATTCAGTTTCTAGTTGAATCACCACTGACAGAAGGAGATTACAACATTCTTCTGATAGATATGTTCAACATGTGATATTTATGCACAAAAGAGGAAAGGACTTGCTTTTCCTTATTCTGCATTAGAATGCAAATAGATTCACATTTTGGAGGTCTTTATATAAAACCTTGATGCTATATTCTGCCAATGCCTTGTCAACTTGATGAATTTTTGGGATCAATTCTTGTCAAGAGTATCATGTAGTACGTGTCTCCAGTCTTTACAGATTCCACAGGGCATTAATTTTTTCTATCCTTTTTAGCAAGCCAAAAAATGAAAGAAAGTTTTCTAAAGAATCCTTTCAACTTTAACATTACTAGTGAAGTTTTACTTATGTTTCTATGCAGCGAAAGTTGCAGGTTGCTATGAATGTTTATCTACTTGCAGTTTTCAAGCTACCCCAAGTGCACACTTCATGAGGACTATGGGCGTCTTCTGGAGAGCAAACAATTTTGCGACATCCAGTTTGTTGTGGGCAATGTAAGACTCATTTACTACTGCTTTTTCAATTTATGTGTAAGGAAACTAGTACTTTCTTCAATTACTGCAGTGTTACAGAGAACCTAATCTTCCCTAGGGGTTTTGGAACTTTCAGTTCTTGTTGCAGCTGTGTTGCTTATATCAGTATTGCTCAGAAGTTCAATTTGTTTAACTGTGATATGCAACAGTATAAGTGCCAGAGCAGCACCAGATTTGTGTCTAGAGGAGTAAGTCACATTTGAGGACACTGTCTTTGGCACTTGAGTGTAATTCTGGAAGTCTGACAAAGAGGCAGCAATGCCTGGCATTTATCTCATGCTTTTTCCTTTTTAGTATTCTTTCATGGAAGTTTGTATGTCGTAGAGCTGTGTAATAAAGCATGAATTAATTTGAATGTATGCAGTGTAATGATCTCTGTATCTGAAACCTGATGTGAAACACTGGTGGCCCAGAGTAGATATGTACACTCTGCAAATTTGTCCTCTCCAATCCAGCCCAGCCAGCCAGCAACTCTGTGTTCATGTATTTGCTAGCTATGGCATGGGTTGCAGTGGAGAAGAAAATGCCCACATTGCCAAGGGAAGCATTGTGAGTGGTCTACTCTCTCTTACTGCAGGCAGAGGAGCCTGCCAGGATATCAGCCCACATAGCTCTGGTTGCTGCCCGTTCGCCATGGTTACGAGACAAGGTCAAGAAGGCAAAAGAACAGGTTAGAGCCCTGTCTGTTGATGCTGTGTTAAAGATCATGTGTAATACTAATATTCAAGTTGTCATTTAAAAAACCCACTAATGGAATATATTTTGTGGGGTTTGACTTTCAAGCTTGATAAATTGCTAGCTTATCAAAACAGAAGGAAACGATTAGATTTGATTTAGAATTTAATTAAAAGAATTTGGTCTTAATGACCTGCTATCTTGATTGTCCCCAGTACTCTCATTGGCTGCTTGGAATAGTCCCTGGCTGCTGGTCTTTTGGCTCCATCTCCAGTGGATCCATGCTTAGGCAGCCCCTGGATGAGTTCTGCAGCAGGACCTGCAAGACTAGCAGCTAGGGGTTCCATCTGATTAGGGAGCTGTTGAGGGGCTTCATGCACATGTTATCTTTCTTGGAATCCCATATAAATAACCTTATGCCATACACCACTCAAACTGTGCTTTGAGGCTGTAATTGCTACCTTGGAAATGTTTTGAATGATCTATCAAATCTGCTACACAACAGCAGTCTGTGTCGCCTGAATGGGGAGAGCTGATTGCTTGTGTTGCAGAAGTCCTACTCACAGGACGGGGTGCTGGAGGTACACCTGCCTGACGCCAATCCCAGAGCCTTTGAGATGGTGCTGTCCTACATCTACACTGACCGCATCCACCCAACCAAGAAAGGTAAGGAGGTTTGATTCCTTTAGGCAAACCCTTCAATATACATAAAGAATAGAAGAAAAAAATTGCTTTTAGAAATGGAATATTGAACAAGTTTCAGAGCAGGTGGTCGCCGGTCTTACCAGTATAAATAAAGACACTATCATATACAACAATGAGAAGAAAAGGCCCTTCACCCAATACATACTGATCCGGTTTCCTCACCCCTTCTCCCACTCCCCACCCCCACTTGCCCCCCTCCCCTCCCCACCTTCACCTTTTCCAATCCAGATCTCATCTCTTACCATCCACCATATCTATTTTTTTAAATCTTTTTTTCCCTGTTGCTGCTACTTGTGTGTAAATACCTTCACTTCTGAATAAAGATGATTTTTTTTTAAAGAAAAAAAAGGTACGGGGAGGTAGGGTGTGTGTTGAGCTTATCCTTGTGAAATTCCAGTCTGCCCAGGCACCCAGTGTTGGCTTGTTTTCAGCTGGTAAAGCCTGTTACACATGTAAATACATGATAAAGTTGTCTTGCATTGCTTGCAATGGTGTGGCAGGAGCCTCTATTTCCAGGCAGTGTGGTAAAGTTCCCTCCAGTCAGAGGACTTCCCATGTGGGTGGGGGGGTTCCCTCCAGTCAGAGGACTCCCCATGTGGGTGGGGGGTTTGAATAGGTCCACTCTGACTCCTTATGTAATTTGTGAGAGGCAAGTCACTAGGAAATTCATTATTTGAGTTGCCCTAACCTGTTCTAATGATTTTTGTGTTGAATGGCCTTATATAGCATACAAAGGCTGATAAGCCATAAAACTTTACCAACCAAGCAACCAACCAAATCCAGTCAGAATACCTATTTTGGTGACATGGTTGTAATCCTAATGCACAATAGCATCTGACTATGATATTTCAGTCTCATCTTTGCTTGTGGAACATTAACATGCAGACACTTCATGACCTAGTTGACATTGAAGAAGAGTAGGAAACAGTACAAACAGAGCAATATAGTAATTTTCTTTCATTCAAGCAGTCTTTGACTCCACTGTGAATTTAGCGAAACATTTTCTAGCTCTGATCCCTTCCATTGACTCTGTCTGCCTCCTGCAGGTCAGGAACCCAACAACAACGAGGTGATCCTGATCATGATGGACGTGTACCAGCTGTCGCTGCAGTTCCACATGACCAGGCTGGAGCAGCTGTGTGTGCAGTACCTGGAGGCCTGCATCGGCTTCAAGAACGTCCTGGTGGCCCTGCAAAACGCCTCCGCCCTCAAGCTGGACTTCCTCAAGGTCTGCACTGGCTTGCTGACGTGCTTCTCTGCCCACTCACATAGTCATGCACAGTGCACATGATGCACAAATGCAGATGCACACACATAATATAGTTGCTTAGTTGCATGCACATGCACAGACGTATACACATGCACACACACGCATACTTATGCACACATTCACAGATACTCACATAATAATATATGCATGCATGCACACACTTGCACATACACTCCATAAAGACACCTTAGTACACTTTGAGGGAATGGTGTTTTTTCTTTCTTTCTTTACTTTCTTTCTTCTTTCTTTCTTTCTTTCTTTCTTTCTTTCTTTCTTTCTTTCTTTCTTTCTTTCTTTCGCTCTTTCATTCTCTCTTTCTTTCTCTCTTTCTTTCTTTCTTCCTTTTCAGCAAGGATGCTACTTTCCTATCCTTGAAAGTCTTTGTTGCATTCTTTCTTGTTGACTATGTTCTTTTAGGTTGGGGATAAGAATAGGCCCACTGCGTCTCCCTGCACATTTCATAAGAGGGAAATTGCGTAATGAGGGAAAGCGCAACTTGACTTGATCATATTCTTACTAGTTCCATTGATTTCTTGATTACAGGCCGTACATAGCCTACAGAGGCTGATAGGCAGTAAATTCTGTTAATTCTATTCATTCATTCTTGTTGACTGTGTAGTTTCTGTTGTCTCAGGAATACTGCTTGAAGTTCATTGTGAAGGAGGCAAACTACAACCAGATAGTGATGAGCAAGGAGTTTGAGACAATTGAGCAGCCGCTAATGGTGGAGATCATTCGCCGTCGCCAGATGCCTCATGGTCGAATGCTCGAGTCACATCCTGACCCAGTCATCAGTGAGTTAGCTCCCCTGGATCACAGTTACCTCCCCTGCCCCGGCCACCACCACCACCACCACCACCACCACCACCACCACCACCACCACCCACCCACCCACCCCCATCTCAAATTAAAGCACTGGTCCTGCAGACTGTTAGGACGTTATATGCCCATTTGATCATAAAGTATCTCGATGTCTCATTTTTTTTGTCAGGCAGTTGAATTGAGAAGTATGTGCTTCAAATGTATTTTGATACACATACACTGGAACCAAAGGAGTTTCTAATTCAATTATGAATGGTAAGAGGACTGCGCAAGTTTGTCAACATGATTTACTTTTGTATTGGTCTAGATGTTTAATACAAGCATATGGTAGAGTCCATTACAAAGAATTTATCTTTTCATTACACTGGTGGTTTGCTGACTGGGACAGTGTGTCACAGATCATCACAATTTTTTGCTCTTTTTAAAGTTTGAAAATGATTATTATTGCTGGTTTCATCTTAGCACCTTTTATCATGAGTGTGTCTGTAACCACCACTACCATTGGTACCACCACCAGCCCCACAACCATCATCAGCATCACAGTCCTCACTGTGGCCTCTACTTCTACCATCACCATTCCTCTCATCAATGTCTCCATCATCATAACTCCATTGACATCATCATCATCAACACATTACCATCATCAACAATATCATCACCATCAAAATCATCATTATTATCAACACATCACCATCACCATCACCATCATCATCATCATCACCATCACCATCATCATTATGAGGACATGCCAACATTGTGCACCTTGCAGCCAACTCCCTGGAGAAGGACCTGGAGACATTCCTGAAGAGCACGGGGCGCGAGTTCTGCGACATCACTCTGATGCTGGAAGACCAAAGCATTCCGGCACACAAGGCCATCCTGGCTGCACGCTGCTCCTACTTCGAAGCCATGTTCCGCTCCTTCATGCCGGAAAACAACATTGTCAATGTGAGTTTGACTGCATTGGACTCTCTTGGGCCTTACTCTTACCCAGGCATCAGAATTGGGACTGATCGGTCTACCAACGCTACTTAAAAAAACTATGTTTCAAGGATGAGTCACCTGCACTTTTCTTGTGCACACACCCTTCTGTCTATCCACCAAAATATAGCAAAACCATACCAGAACTACTCACAGTGGAACAAAGAACAAATCCATGTCATTGTTTTACGAAAATGTTAACGCTGAAATTTTTTGTAATTTTTGGAAAGCTCATTTCACCACCTTCCCCCCTGATCACTGGCTGCATAAGTCACAACTAGCAGGCTTGGCCCAGTCACAAGATTGCAGCTTATGCCACAACTAGCATGCTTGGCCCAGTCACAAGATTGCAGCTTATGCCACAACTAGCAGGCTTGGCCCAGTCACAAGATTGCAGCTTATGCCACAACTAGCATGCTTGGCCCAGTCACAAGATTGCAGCTTATGCCACAACTAGCATGCTTGGCCCAGTCACAAGATTGCAGCTTATGCCACAACTAGCATGCTTGGCCCAGTCACAAGATTGCAGCTTATGCCACAACTAGCATGCTTGGCCCAGTCACAAGATTGCAGCTTATGCCACAACTAGCATGCTTGGCCCAGTCACAAGATTGCAGCTTATGCCACAACTAGCATGCTTGGCCCAGTCACAAGATTGCAGCTTATGCCACAACTAGCATGCTTGGCCCAGTCACAAGATTGCAGCTTATGCCACAACTAGCATGCTTGGCCCAGTCACAAGATTGCAGCTTATGCCACAACTGCCAGGGTAGAGACTAGTAGGAGTTTGCCCATGTATTACACTATGTCATCATATTAATGCTCAGAATAGTTTATAATGGAAAGAGGAATTATTGTACTACAAAGATGATCATATTACTTGACCACAATGAAAATTTGTGTAGAAGCTGGAAAGTACAATGGCCTGATCAACTAGAATAATGTTTCACAGCTTGATGTAGAGCATCATAATGAAGAATTGTTAGGGAGGTTTACATCTCATTTGACCTGACAAAAGATGGCTTCTATTGATTCTAACCACGCAGAAATTTAACTCTCCTCATTCGCAGCTTGAGGAGATAATGACTGTCTCAATACACATAATCGGTATAATGTGTACTTTTAAGTCTCTCTCAATTAGGGTCAATAGTACAAGGGCTGTAGGAACTACAGAAGTAATGACAGTCCCATGATATTAATATGTGAAATTTTCAGTCACTTCTGTTTTTGCATCATTGTAGACCATATTTCCCCATCTTTTATGCTAAGTAAATGCCATTCATTGTTGCTCCTCAGAATTGGCAAAGTGTTTTCTGCCCTGAAAATGACATCTTATGCTTTCAGATCACTATTGGAGAGATGGTGCCATGTCGTCAGGCGTTTGACAGCCTGCTGGAGTACATCTACTACGGAGAGGTCAACATGCCCCCTGAAGACTCCTTGTACCTCTTCCCTGCACCCTACTTCTACGGCTTCTCCAACAACAGGCTGCAGGTAGGCAAGGCACTGAGGCAGGCAGGGCGCTGAGGCAGGCAGGACACTGAGGCAGGCAGGGCACTGAGGCAGGCAGAGCACTGAGGCAGGCAGGGCACTGAGGCAGGCAGAGGCACTGAGGCAGGCAGAGCACTGAGGCAGGCAGGGCACTGAGGCAGGCAGGCACTGAGGCAGGCAGGGCACTGAGGCAGGCAGGGCACTGAGGCAGGCAAGGCACTGAGGCAGGCAGAGCACTGAGGCAGGCAGAGGCACTGAGGCAGGCAGAGGCACTGAGGCAGGCAGGAGGCACTGAGGCAGGCAGGGCACTGAGGCAGGCAGAGCACTGAGGCAGGCAGGCACTGAGGCAGGCAGGCACTGAGGCAGGCAGGGCACTGAGGCAGGCAGGGGGCACTGAGGCAGGCAGGCACTGAGGCAGGCAGAGCACTGAGGCAGGCAGGCAAGGCACTGAGGCAGGCAGGGCACTGAGGCAGGCAGAGCACTGAGGCAGGCAGAGCACTGAGGCAGGCAGAGGCACTGAGGCAGGCAGAGCACTGAGGCAGGCAGGCACTGAGGCAGGCAGGCAAGGCACTGAGGCAGGCAGGCACTGAGGCAGGCAGAGCACTGAGGCAGGCAAGGCACTGAGGCAGGCAGAGCACTGAGGCAGGCAGGAGCACTGAGGCAGGCAGGCAAGGCACTGAGGCAGGCAGAGCACTGAGGCAGGCAGGCAAGGCACTGAGGCAGGCAAGGCACTGAGGCAGGCAGAGCACTGAGGCAGGCAGAGCACTGAGGCAGGCAGGCACTGAGGCAGGCAGGCAAGGCACTGAGGCAGGCAAGGCACTGAGGCAGGCAGAGCACTGAGGCAGGCAGGACACTGAGGCAGGCAGGGAGGGCACTGAGGCAGGCAGAGCACTGAGGCAGGCAGGGAGGACACTGAGGCAGGCAGGACACTGAGGCAGACAGGCAGAACACTGAGGCAGGCAGGGAGGACACTGAGGCAGGCAGAGGCACTGAGGCAGGCAGGCACTGAGGCAGGCAGAGGCACTGAGGCAGGCAGGCACTGAGGCAGGCAAGGCACTGAGGCAGGCAGAGCACTGAGGCAGGCAGGCACTGAGGCAGGCAGGACACTGAGGCAGGCAAGGCACTGAGGCAGGCAGAGCACTGAGGCAGGCAGGCAAGGCACTGAGGCAGGCAGGCACTGAGGCAGGCAGAGCACTGAGGCAGGCAGGGCACTGAGGCAGGCAGGCACTGAGGCAGGCAGGCACTGAGGCAGGCAGAGCACTGAGGCAGGCAGAGGCACTGAGGCAGGCAGGGCACTGAGGCAGGCAGAGCACTGAGGCAGGCAGGCACTGAGGCAGGCAGGGCACTGAGGCAGGCAGGCACTGAGGCAGGCAGGGCACTGAGGCAGGCAGAGGCACTGAGGCAGGCAGGCACTGAGGCAGGCAGAGCACTGAGGCAGGCAGGGCACTGAGGCAGGCAGAGGCACTGAGGCAGGCAGAGGCACTGAGGCAGGCAGGCACTGAGGCAGGCAGGCACTGAGGCAGGCAAGGCACTGAGGCAGGCAGGGCACTGAGGCAGGCAGAGCACTGAGGCAGGCAGGCACTGAGGCAGGCAGGGCACTGAGGCAGGCAGGGCACTGAGGCAGGCAGGGCACTGAGGCAGGCAGGCACTGAGGCAGGCAGGACACTGAGGCAGGCAGGAGGCACTGAGGCAGGCAAGGCACTGAGGCAGGCAGGCACTGAGGCAGGCAGGCAAGGCACTGAGGCAGGCAGGCAAGGCACTGAGGCAGGCAGGCACTGAGGCAGGCAGGGCACTGAGGCAGGCAGGGCACTGAGGCAGGCAGAGCACTGAGGCAGGCAGGCACTGAGGCAGGCAGACTTACAAACAGGCACTGAGGCAGGCAGGCACTGAGGCAGGCAGGCAAGGCACTGAGGCAGGCAGGGCACTGAGGCAGGCAGGCACTGAGGCAGGCAGGGCACTGAGGCAGGGAAGGCACTGAGGCAGGCAAGGCACTGAGGCAGGCAGAGCACTGAGGCAGGCAAGGCACTGAGGCAGGCAGAGCACTGAGGCAGGCAGGCAGAGCACTGAGGCAGGCAGAGCACTGAGGCAGGCAGGCAGAGCACTGAGGCAGGCAAGGCACTGAGGCAGGCAGAGCACTGAGGCAGGCAGAGGCACTGAGGCAGGCAGGCACTGAGGCAGGCAGGCAGAGCACTGAGGCAGGCAGAGCACTGAGGCAGGCAGGCAAGGCACTGAGGCAGGCAGGCAAGGCACTGAGGCAGGCAGAGCACTGAGGCAGGCAGGCAAGGCACTGAGGCAGGCAGGCAAGGCACTGAGGCAGGCAGGCACTGAGGCAGGCAAGGCACTGAGGCAGGCAGGCACTGAGGCAGGCAGAGCACTGAGGCAGGCAGGGCACTGAGGCAGGCAAGGCACTGAGGCAGGCAGAGCACTGAGGCAGGCAGAGCACTGAGGCAGGCAAGGCACTGAGGCAGGCAGAGCACTGAGGCAGGCAGGCACTGAGGCAGGCAGAGGCACTGAGGCAGGCAGGCACTGAGGCAGGCAGGCACTGAGGCAGGCAAGGCACTGAGGCAGGCAGGCACTGAGGCAGGCAAGGCACTGAGGCAGGCAGGCACTGAGGCAGGCAGGCACTGAGGCAGGCAGAGCACTGAGGCAGGCAGAGCACTGAGGCAGGCAGGCACTGAGGCAGGCAGAGCACTGAGGCAGGCAGAGGCACTGAGGCAGGCAGAGCACTGAGGCAGGCAGGGCACTGAGGCAGGCAGAGCACTGAGGCAGGCAGAGGCACTGAGGCAGGCAGGCACTGAGGCAGGCAGGGCACTGAGGCAGGCAGGGAGGACACTGAGGCAGGCAGGGCACTGAGGCAGGCAAGGCACTGAGGCAGGCAGAGCACTGAGGCAGGCAGGGCACTGAGGCAGGCAAGGCACTGAGGCAGGCAGGAGCACTGAGGCAGGCAAGGCACTGAGGCAGGCAGAGGCACTGAGGCAGGCAGAGGCACTGAGGCAGGCAGGCACTGAGGCAGGCAGAGCACTGAGGCAGGCAGAGGCACTGAGGCAGGCAGAGCACTGAGGCAGGCAGAGCACTGAGGCAGGCAGGAGCACTGAGGCAGGCAGAGGCACTGAGGCAGGCAGAGCACTGAGGCAGGCAGGGCACTGAGGCAGGCAGAGGCACTGAGGCAGGCAGGCAAGGCACTGAGGCAGGCAGGGCACTGAGGCAGGCAGGCACTGAGGCAGGCAGGCACTGAGGCAGGCAGGCAGGCACTGAGGCAGGCAGGGCACTGAGGCAGGCAGAGGCACTGTGGCAGGCAGGGGCACTGAGGCAGGCAAGGCACTGAGGCAGGCAGGGCACTGAGGCAGGCAGAGGCACTGAGGCAGGCAAGGCACTGAGGCAGGCAGGGCACTGAGGCAGGCAGGCACTGAGGCAGGCAGAGCACTGAGGCAGGCAGGGCACTGAGGCAGGCAGAGCACTGAGGCAGGCAGAGGCACTGAGGCAGGCAGGGCACTGAGGCAGGCAGAGGCACTGAGGCAGGCAGAGCACTGAGGCAGGCAGAGGCACTGAGGCAGGCAGGCAAGGCACTGAGGCAGGCAGGGCACTGAGGCAGGCAAGGCACTGAGGCAGGCAGGGCACTGAGGCAGGCAGGGCACTGAGGCAGGCAGAGGCACTGAGGCAGGCAAGGCACTGAGGCAGGCAGAGCACTGAGGCAGGCAGGCACTGAGGCAGGCAAGGCACTGAGGCAGGCAAGGCACTGAGGCAGGCAGGCACTGAGGCAGGCAGGGCACTGAGGCAGGCAGGGCACTGAGGCAGGCAGGAGCACTGAGGCAGGCAGAGCACTGAGGCAGGCAGGGCACTGAGGCAGGCAGAGGCACTGAGGCAGGCAGGGCACTGAGGCAGGCAGGCACTGAGGCAGGCAGGAGCACTGAGGCAGGCAAGGCACTGAGGCAGGCAGAGCACTGAGGCAGGCAGGCACTGAGGCAGGCAGAGCACTGAGGCAGGCAGGGCACTGAGGCAGGCAGGCACTGAGGCAGGCAGGCACTGAGGCAGGCAGGCACTGAGGCAGGCAGAGCACTGAGGCAGGCAGAGGCACTGAGGCAGGCAGAGGCACTGAGGCAGGCAGGGCACTGAGGCAGGCAGGGCACTGAGGCAGGCAGGGCACTGAGGCAGGCAGGGCACTGAGGCAGGCAGGCACTGAGGCAGGCAGGGCACTGAGGCAGGCAGGCACTGAGGCAGGCAGAGCACTGAGGCAGGCAGAGGCACTGAGGCAGGCAGGCACTGAGGCAGGCAAGGCACTGAGGCAGGCAGAGCACTGAGGCAGGCAGGCAGAGCACTGAGGCAGGCAAGGCACTGAGGCAGGCAGGCAAGGCACTGAGGCAGGCAGGGCACTGAGGCAGGCAAGGCACTGAGGCAGGCAGAGCACTGAGGCAGGCAGGCAGGCACTGAGGCAGGCAGGCACTGAGGCAGGCAGAGCACTGAGGCAGGCAGGCACTGAGGCAGGCAGGCACTGAGGCAGGCAGGCACTGAGGCAGGCAGAGGCACTGAGGCAGGCAGGCACTGAGGCAGGCAAGGCACTGAGGCAGGCAGAGGCACTGAGGCAGGCAGGCACTGAGGCAGGCAGAGCACTGAGGCAGGCAGGCACTGAGGCAGGCAGAGGCACTGAGGCAGGCAGGCACTGAGGCAGGCAGAGCACTGAGGCAGGCAAGGCACTGAGGCAGGCAGGAGCACTGAGGCAGGCAGGCACTGAGGCAGGCAAGGCACTGAGGCAGGCAGAGCACTGAGGCAGGCAGAGCACTGAGGCAGGCAAGGCACTGAGGCAGGCAGAGCACTGAGGCAGGCAGGCAAGGCACTGAGGCAGGCAGGCAAGGCACTGAGGCAGGCAAGGCACTGAGGCAGGCAGGCACTGAGGCAGGCAGGAGGCACTGAGGCAGGCAGAGCACTGAGGCAGGCAGAGCACTGAGGCAGGCAGGCACTGAGGCAGGCAGGCACTGAGGCAGGCAAGGCACTGAGGCAGGCAGAGCACTGAGGCAGGCAGGCAAGGCACTGAGGCAGGCAGAGGCACTGAGGCAGGCAGGAGCACTGAGGCAGGCAGGCACTGAGGCAGGCAGGCACTGAGGCAGGCAGGCACTGAGGCAGGCAAGGCACTGAGGCAGGCAGAGCACTGAGGCAGGCAGGCAAGGCACTGAGGCAGGCAGGCACTGAGGCAGGCAGAGCACTGAGGCAGGCAGAGCACTGAGGCAGGCAGGCACTGAGGCAGGCAGGAGGCACTGAGGCAGGCAAGGCACTGAGGCAGGCAGAGCACTGAGGCAGGCAGGCACTGAGGCAGGCAGGCACTGAGGCAGGCAGAGCACTGAGGCAGGCAGGCACTGAGGCAGGCAGAGCACTGAGGCAGGCAGGCACTGAGGCAGGCAGGCACTGAGGCAGGCAGGCACTGAGGCAGGCAGGCACTGAGGCAGGCAGGCACTGAGGCAGGCAGGCACTGAGGCAGGCAGCAAGGCACTGAGGCAGGCAGGGCACTGAGGCAGGCAGGCACTGAGGCAGGCAGGGCACTGAGGCAGGCAGGGAGGACACTGAGGCAGGCAGGCACTGAGGCAGGCAGGCACTGAGGCAGGCAGGCACTGAGGCAGGCAGGCACTGAGGCAGGCAGGACACTGAGGCAGGCAGGGAGGACACTGAGGCAGGCAAGGCACTGAGGCAGGCAGGGCACTGAGGCAGGCAGGACACTGAGGCAGGCAGGACACTGAGGCAGGCAGAGCACTGAGGCAGGCAGAGCACTGAGGCAGGCAGGCACTGAGGCAGGCAAGGCACTGAGGCAGGCAGGGCACTGAGGCAGGCAAGGCACTGAGGCAGGCAGGACACTGAGGCAGGCAAGGCACTGAGGCAGGCAGGGCACTGAGGTAGGCAGGGCACTGAGGTAGGCAAGGCACTGAGGCAGGCAGAGCACTGAGGTAGGCAAGGCACTGAGGCAGGCAGGGCACTGAGGTAGGCAAGGCACTGAGGCAGGCAAACTCATAAATGGACGAACATTCAAGCAGACTGGTAGACAGACAGGTGCGAGCACGGACTGACAGGGAAACATACCGGTTCATAGGAACACACTCATGCAGTGTTGATGAAAGGATGAAATGGCAAGGAATAAGATTTTCAGTGGGAATGCACTTTTCCCCTCTTTTTTGTACACAGAAAAATAAATTGATAAGTGTATAGTTAGTGGGATGTTTTTTCTTACCTATCACATTTCTCTTTGTATTTTTCAGGCCTTCTGCAAACACAACCTGGAAATGAATGTGTCATTTCAGAACGTGATTCAGGTAAAGAAACCAGCTCCACTCATTTCTTTCTCCTTCAACATTTTTGTATTTCTTTGTTGAAGGTATGATTGAAATATTTTCTATCCAATACGATTGCTGCAGAATATTTCCCCTGCATTAGCTAAATAACAAATGACCAGGGCCCGTATTCACAACGGCGATTTATCGGTGATTTATTTTAACTCCGATTTATCTCTAAACTCAGACGATTCCAACTGCCTGTTCCGCTCTCCCTTGGCTGGAAACCAGTATATATAGCAAAGCGCAACCTAGGATCCTCTGACGAGCGTACCTTATCTAACTGATCAAGATAACGCGGGGCTAGGGGATAAATCGAGTGTTAAAAAGATAAATCGCCGTTGTGAATACGGGCCCAGATGAGTAAACAGAAAAATCAAGAAACATCACTGACTATCAGCACTGTAGCTGATCACTCAATGAACAGGTAACTTGTAGGAGCTGTTGGCTTTGCAACTTTAGCCTTCTGTGGTCCAAAAACTGTTGTGACTTCAGGATTGCCAGCATTGTGCATGCCCATCTTGCTAACACAGCAAGGACAGACATGTTGAATCTTGCATGCGTGTCTGCGTGTTGACAGATCCTGGAGGCAGCAGACAAGATCCAGGCCATGGACATGAGGAAACACGCCTTGAACATCATCGTCCACAACTTCCCCAAGGTGAGGCTTTCTCCATTCTGAACTCGGCACACCTATGCTGGAAGTGCTGTTAACTTATTCTCTAAAGATGTGCTCTGCACAATAATTTGTATTAGATTAATAAAAAAATTATACCACTATTTCTTTGATTTGTTTTGATAGCACTCTCCGAAAAATACTGATGTGAACCTTTGTTGGTCAAACAATCCATGATATATACTCATTTTGAAAGTGTCAGAATATTGCAGTGAAGAAAGTGGAATGAGAGGAAAAAAGAAGAAAATACATCGATAAACCCCTTTTCATCTGGACTTTACATACATTTTCTCCTCAGGTTGCCAGACTGCCTCAGATTCGGAAGCTGAGCCGCAAGTTGTTGCTGGACATCATCGATGCTTTGGCTGATGACTTGAGCGAGTCCAGGCTGTGCCAAGACATGTCCTCCTTCTCGCTGTCGGAGTCCACCACCACTCTCTGACTGCTGTTCCTGGAGGCAGCCGGTGCAGGCAACAGCACTCCTGAACTGCAGCACTCGCCTGCTGAACTGCAGCAGTAGTCTGCTGGTCTCTGGCAGTAGTCTGCTGGTCTGGAGCAGTGACATGCTGGACTGCAGTGGTGTTGTGACTGTCTGATGCTTCCCCAGAGAAACTGCCGGACTGAATCTGACTCGGTAAACCAGTTCCAAAGCATTTAAAATTGTGAGAGTGAATGTGATGGCTGGAACTGCTCTTGTGAACTTCACATGGTGATAACTGCGTCATGGCTTGAGGGATGGAAAGACTATTGAACTGCTCTGGTAGACATGACAGCTGGAGCCACCCAAGATGTGATGGCTAAAATAACTCCTGTGGAATATACAGCAAAAGCACCATGTTTGATTGGACAGGCACTGGAGCTGTTGTTGTAGACAAATGACTAAACCTTTGCACACACCAGATATAAGATGTGGAATTGCCATAGTGGCCCGTCTAGCTAGACTTCTTCCTGTAGACTGCGGAACTGTGGCAGCAGAGTGGGATGCCAAAAGTAGCACGTCTGTGTTTTCTATTAGAGTGGTCTTTGGAGTTAAAACTTAAATGAATGAATGGCTTGGAATGTTTGTGAACATTTTTAAGGGAAACTGAATTGGCCATTGTGATTTGTTTCTGTACAATTGTTGATGGTAATGCCATGATGAATTGTTGATGGTAATGCCATGATGAATTGTTTGATGGGAACAGTTCCCGTCAGTTGAACAATTCACATTTTTGGTGACCTGTATAGCATGCCCAATCAGAGAAAAGGGGGGGGGGGGGGGGGGTTAGGGAAGGGGGCTGGCACCTCAAGTAAGGTATGTGGGTAGGAAAGATGGGCTGTGAATGTGATAAGTGAAGCTTTGTAACAGAATCTATCTAATGCATGAGCTAGCTACACGTGCTTCCTTCACAAATCACTTGTCCTTCATGTTACATTTGACCTACCATCTCCTCCTTGAGGGGATTTATCCGGCTTTCTCTGTTGGTATGGACCCAAGTGATGGATCTCTGACTGCTTTGTCCAATAGATTTTGCCTTGTTCTGTGGCTGTTGTACGAGTCGTTTAGCAGTAGTCTTTGATGGCTTTTAAAGGTGATGGAGACACAAGGTTAACAATCCCTGGTCAGTGAATTTCTTTTTAACTCGTGGCAGAGAAGATTTCTTGTCTGCACTTCCATACTTATAAATGCAGTATTACTCTGCAGATATGATGTGATATGATATGATATACACCATTGCATTTACTATGATTGTTAGTTCATTATAATACCATTGCATTCAATGTATTGGTTGGCTTTGATTATGTGATATCCTGTGATAACAAGCATACAGATTGTGGTTATAGACATGGGTGCTGAGGTCCCTGGTGAACAAGTTTAACCCTTACCGTGGTGTCATAAAAACGCTCTGTCTGTCCACCAGTGGTGCTATTACAGACTTGTTTTTTCAAAAACACCCCTCCGCTTTTCTAATTAACATAGCTCAGAAACTATTAAACATTGACAAACACAATGTGTACAAAAAATGCTCAGAATTGGACACAAAATACCACAAAGCAAGCATTTCCTCTGTGTAATGAACATGCATTTATTTATGAATATCTAAAGGGGAGACACGGCAGTGAAAATTGATCATTTGGGCTTGCATGGTCGATTTTGAGATTTGTGGTTTTTTGCACTCTTTGAACCCTCAACAATCATTGTTACAATGATTCAACAATGCCAATCTAGTAAGGTTGAGCTTGAAAATAGCATCTTTCTGTGCAAAAACCATCAATAAAACAGATGACCCACCCTTACAAAAGTGTTGTTGCACAATTTTTGCTCATAAAATGCCAATGTTTGGGCCTTGGCAACGTATAGAAACTTTGAACAAACCTTCGCATGTTTGGTGTTGATCGAAAGCGCGGAATCTCATTCAACCAGTGCAAGGGAGATAACTGCTCTTGGCTTCGTGTACAAAGAGCTATATGATCATTTGCAAGGGATAGATTCAAGCCTTTCAGGTCAGCTGACACGAATGAACCAATGAGAGAGCTCCATTCGCTCCAAATGCTTGGAGACAAGATGGCTGCCTTCCGTTCGACTCTAAAGCGCTCTCTCGTACTTTTAACGCTGTTACCAGGCCTAAATAATAGTACCACACTGTACATGCCTTCAAAGGAAAGAAAAGTAACCAAAGAAATCGGCAGCTAGCGAAAGCAAGACTTGCAAAGGAGGAAAAGAGTGGCAGCGCAAGTACAGATCATCTGGCAGATCACTCGACATCAGTTGTGCGTTATGAGCCCACACCGATGCATCCTCTTCTCGCACCCAGCTTCCATGTGACCTCTGTTGGCAATCGGCCTACTTTTGAGCGTTAACAAAGGTCCTATCTTGCTTCACGATCCATCAGGCTATAAATAGAAGGGCCTTGTGCAATGCTGGAATGCCTCCAGTTGAGCGGGTGTGGCCCGCGAACTAGTCCGCGATAACCACTGGCAGCCGGCAATGCTTATCGCGAACCAGTTCGCGACTACCACGGAAAGGGTTAAAATCTGCAAGTTTCTATAACATGGATGTTTGCAAAAATTGACTAGGTGAGCCATGTATTTTTGGTGGTTTGAAGCATAAGATATAATCCATAATCAAAATTGCCAGGTCTCAAGATGGATGTTTCTGAAGCCATTTTAGTTGGTGGCTTATTGTTTTGAAGGTGCCAATGTTGAAACATCAGGGTTTATCTAGAGAAAATATGCCGAGCATATTATCCTCATCCCCATGATAATCATCGTTATAATATAACTTTTCTCCCATCTCGAGGCGCTGTGCCATGGTTCAATCCCAGGGGCGGGAGAGATGGGAGAAAAGTTATGTTGATCGAGGAAAATTGCTGCGACCGTCTTGTCACTTTGTCTGGTATGAATGTGTGCATGAGTGTGCATGAATGCATAGGTGAACATCGATCGATGCACCTGTTGGTAAAACGTCTTTACGTGCCAACAAGAATGAAAGTTGTGATGTCTGTGGGATCTTCCCAGAAATCCATGGTGTTTAGTTAACGTTATAATATAACCGTCAGTTGTTCTTTGACTTGTACAGTAATATTAATTCTTGGTTATTTCATTTGCTTAATGAAACTTGATTCATTCGTTTGAATCACTCCCAAACCTCTAACATGATTTAAGTGATGCAGGTTTTAAAAAGCAATTTGGGATTGCCAAAAGTTAAAATGTTCAGGTTTGGATTTCAATTATATGATGCACATAAAACCTGTTATCATAACAGTATTGATATAGCCAACAATAAATGCTTACAAGTTGAATGCTAGTGTCGATTCTCTTTTGCACCAAAAACAAGCAACAGAACATGTATTGGTTTGCTTCATTTATTTGTCCTCTCCTCTTCTTCATCTGTCTCTCTCTCTTCATCTCTCTCGCGTCTCTCACCCTCGCATCTCTCTTTGTGTCTATCTCTCTCTCTCCCTGCGTCTCTGTCTCTCCATTTCTTTCTCTGTTTCTCTGTCCCCCCCCCCCCCCCCTCTCTATCCATTTCCTCATCTCCCTCCCTCCCCCCCCCCCCCCCCCCCCCCCACCACCACCACCAATGGGTACTACACATATTGCAGATTTAACTTGAGTATGCTTAACAGCTGCACTTCACTTTCATCATTTATGAACAGGGGGAGATGTATCTGAACAGATGCCTTGCACAGCAATGATGTCTGGGTCATCCTCATCATATTGAGGAGGTTTGCCAGGATTCCAGAAGCCTGGCTCTGCCTGGGCCATAGAGGACAGGGGAAACCAGTGCAGACTCATGTCGTTGAAGATGTCTGTGTGGTGGAATGTGTTGTCTATGACGACTTCCTTCACATAGGGCTGTATCTGTGGATGCCGTGAAGGAAACCAAGAGGAAAGTTTGTGACACATGCAGCAAGGCAAGTGAGTACAAACTACAGCCAGAGCTTCCCAATGCCTCTCATCCACAGGAACACCAGGCTGCTGAGCGTCTGTGACCAGTCACTAGCTCAGCCAGAGCAGTCCCAGGCAGCATCAGGACTACATCAGATTCCATGTGACCCAAACCACAATGGAAGTCACAGTGCCACACTTCACACACTACTGCTGGGATGCAAGCCTATGTTGTCAACTTTTCTGATGGATTTCTGCCCATTAAGCATGACTGACAGTTGCTGAAATTCATTGTGGTTTTTTGT
This sequence comes from Theodoxus fluviatilis, assembly GCA_034096865.1. Lineage (NCBI taxonomy): Eukaryota > Metazoa > Mollusca > Gastropoda > Cycloneritida > Neritidae > Theodoxus > Theodoxus fluviatilis. Next base: position 78,611 of record JAWQFJ010000640.1, read on the forward strand.
TTTCAGAACACCTTCAGCTTTAATGTTTTATTTAATGTAAATGCTAAACAAATGCTAAACAAAAATAAGTTTACAGTTTCAGGATACAAAAACATTCTATTGACAGCATCCTCACAAACTGGAAACATTTATTTGAAAATTAAATAAGGAAAATTAGGACAATCAAGCACTTTACATCTTAAGTCCAAACTGGTTAAATAGCCTTTCCCAATGGCCAAGCGTACGGCAGACATACATGTACAAAAGTCAAAGATGGAAAAGTACACATCCATGATATGAAATTACAAGTTACAGCTTTAAACAATGATATTTGAATTAGAATGTACCGCTTGCTGCCAAAGTAATGGAATATGTCTAGGCTTTCTGACAGAGTGGCTGCTAACTTTTGTAAAGGATACAGAAAGAATCAAATTCCCAGTCTGGTTCAATACTCTGCCAGGGATTCTGAAACATAAATCATTGTGTTAAGTGCTTTATAAGACAGTTACAGAGGCTACTTCAGCAGGGATACACCATCAATTCAGATCAATCGCAGCACATTACTATCACTTGCACTTCTCCTGGCAGAAAATCTCAAGGGGACAAACAGAAAAAGCCTCATCTCTTTAGACAAGGATCAAACCCACAACCTCCAGATTAACATTCAAGAGATCCTCTCATTGAGCTAGTGAGGTAGACTGAAAATTATCTCTACACTGACATTTTATAGATCATGCTGACTTAGGCCAAAAAATGGACAGTCCACAGCCTGAAAGGGAGGAGACTATGCACTTGATACACAGCCATGTAACAGGCATCCCTCATTTGTGCCAAAAAGCAAGCTCACAGCCTGACAGAGGCTGGGCTTTGCCCACCTTTCCACAAAGCTGGAGAAGCTGTTGCCTAGGACGACCAGCTGAGCAAGGTTGCTGCCCCAGTTTGCCCACAGCAGGTTGTTGAAGAGAGCCTTGCCACAGTGGGGCATGAACACCAGGCATTGACGACCACAGCATCGCCTCCCTTCCTGCAAGCAACAAGCAGCTCTTCTGTGGTGCTTCAACTCTTCTAAGGGTGCCTCATCCCTACTATTACTAGAGTGCACTCAGAGGGTGCAAACCTCTGCCAAGGCAGCCACAGCGATGGAGGTACCACAGCACCTCTGTCAAGACAGCCACAGTGGTGGAGGTATCACAGCACCTCTGTCAAGACAGCCACAGTAGTGGAGGTATCACAGCACCTCTGCCAAGGCAGCCACAGTGGTGGAGGTATCACAGCACCTCTGTCAAGACAGCCACAGTAGTGGAGGTATCACAGCACCTCTGCCAAGGCAGCCACAGTGGTGGAGGTATCACAGAGCAGCCACAGTGGTGGAGGTATCACAGCACCTCTCTCAAGGCAGCCACAGTGGTGGAGGTACCACAGCACCTCTGTCAAGGCAGCCACAGTGGTGGAGGTATCACAGCACCTCTGCCAAGACAGCCACAGTGGTGGAGGTACCACAGCACCTCTGCCAAGACAGCCACAGTGGTGGAGGTACCACAGAGCAGCCACAGTGGTGGAGGTATCACAGCACCTCTGCCAAGACAGCCAGTCATGGAGGTACCACAGCACCTCTGCCAAGGCAGCCACAGTGGTGGAGGTATCACAGCACCTCTGCCAAGGCAGCCACAGTGGTGGAGGTATCACAGCACCTCTGTCAAGGCAGCCACAGTGGTGGAGGTACCACAGCACCTCTGTCAAGGCAGCCACAGTGGTGGAGGTACCACAGCACCTCTGTCAAGGCAGCCACAGTGGTGGAGGTACCACAGCACCTCTGTCAAGGCAGCCACAGTGGTGGAGGTATCACAGCACCTCTGCCAAGGCAGCCACAGTGGTGGAGGTATCACAGCACCTCTGCCAAGGCAGCCACAGTGGTGGAGGTGTCACAGCACCTCTGTCAAGGCAGCCACAGTGGTGGAGGTATCACAGCACCTCTGCCAAGGCAGCCACAGTGGTGAAGGTATCACAGCACCTCTGCCAAGGCAGCCACAGTGGTGGAGGTATCACAGCACCTCTGTCAAGGCAGCCACAGTGGTGGAGGTATCACAGCACCTCTGCCAAGGCAGCCACAGTGGTGGAGGTATCACAGCACCTCTGTCAAGGCAGCCACAGTGGTGGAGGTACCACAGAGCAGCCACAGTGGTGGAGGTATCACAGCACATCTGTCAAGGCAGCCACAGTGGTGGAGGTACCACAGCACCTCTGCCAAGACAGCCACAGTGGTGGAGGTACCACAGCACCTCTGTCAAGGCAGCCACAGTGGTGGAGGTACCACAGCTCTGTCAAGACAGCCACAGTGGTGGAGGTATCACAGCACCTCTGTCAAGGCAGCCACAGTGGTGGAGGTATCACAGCACCTCTGTCAAGGCAGCCACAGTGGTGGAGGTACCACAGAGCAGCCACAGTGGTGGAGGTATCACAGCTACTCTGTCAAGGCAGCCACAGTGGTGGAGGTACCACAGCACCTCTGCCAAGACAGCCACAGTGGTGGAGGTACCACAGCACCTCTGTCAAGACAGCCACAGTGGTGGAGGTATCACAGCACCTCTGTCAAGGCAGCCACAGTGGTGGAGGTATCACAGCACCTCTGCCAAGGCAGCCACAGTGGTGGAGGTACCACAGAGCAGCCACAGTGGTGGAGGTACGACAGCACCTCTGTCAAGACAGCCATAGTGGTGGAGGTATCACAGCACCTCTGTCAAGGCAGCCACAGTGGTGGAGGTACCACAGCACCTCTGTCAAGGCAGCCACAGTGGTGGAGGTATCACAGCACCTCTGTCAAGGCAGCCACAGTGGTGGAGGTACCACAGCACCTCTGCCAAGGCAGCCACAGTGGTGGAGGTACCACAGCACCTCTGTCAAGGCAGCCACAGTGGTGGAGGTACCACAGCACCTCTGTCAAGGCAGCCACAGTGGTGGAGGTACCACAGAGCAGCCACAGTGGTGGAGGTACCACAGCACCTCTGTCAAGGCAGCCACAGTGGTGGAGGTACCACAGCACCTCTGTCAAGGCAGCCACAGTGGTGGAGGTATCACAGCACCTCTGTCAAGGCAGCCACAGTGGTGGAGGTACCACAGCACCTCTGCCAAGGCAGCCACAGTGGTGGAGGTACCACAGCACCTCTGTCAAGGCAGCCACAGTGGTGGAGGTATCACAGCACCTCTGTCAAGGCAGCCACAGTGGTGGAGGTATCACAGAGCAGCCACAGTGGTGGAGGTACCACAGCACCTCTGTCAAGGCAGCCACAGTGGTGGAGGTATCACAGCACCTCTGTCAAGGCAGCCACAGTGGTGGAGGTATCACAGAGCAGCCACAGTGGTGGAGGTACCACAGCACCTCTGTCAAGGCAGCCACAGTGGTGGAGGTATCACAGCACCTCTGTCAAGGCAGCCACAGTGGTGGAGGTATCACAGCACCTCTGCCAAGACAGCCACAGTGGTGGAGGTACCACAGCACCTCTGCCAAGACAGCCACAGTGGTGGAGGTACCACAGCACCTCTGCCAAGGCAGCCACAGTAGTGGAGGTATCACAGCACCTCTGCCAAGGCAGCCACAGTGGTGGAGGTACCACAGCACCTCTGTCAAGGCAGCCACAGTGGTGGAGGTATCACAGCACCTCTGTCAAGGCAGCCAGTCATGGAGGTACCACAGCACCTCTGTCAAGGCAGCCACAGTGGTGGAGGTACCACAGCACCTCTGTCAAGGCAGCCAGTCATGGAGGTACCACAGCACCTCTGTCAAGGCAGCCACAGTGGTGGAGGTATCACAGAGCAGCCACAGTGGTGGAGGTATCACAGAGCAGTCACAGTGGTGGAGGTATCACAGAGCAGTCACAGTGGTGGAGGTACCACAGAGCAGCCACAGTGGTGGAGGTATCACAGAGCAGCCACAGTGGTGGAGGTATCACAGAGCAGCCACAGTGGTGGAGGTATCACAGAGCAGCCACAGTGGTGGAGGTATCACAGAGTAGTCACAGTGGTGGAGGTACCACAGCACCTCTGTCAAGGCAGCCAGTCATGGAGGTACCACAGCACCTCTGTCAAGGCAGCCACAGTGGTGGAGGTATCACAGCACCTCTGCCAAGGCAGCCACAGTGGTAGAGGTATCACAGCACCTCTGTCAAGGCAGCCACAGTGGTGGAGGTACCACAGCACCTCTGTCAAGGCAGCCACAGTGGTGGAGGTATCACAGCACCTCTGTCAAGGCAGCCACAGTGGTGGAGGTACCACAGCACCTCTGCCAAGGCAGCCACAGTGGTGGAGGTACCACAGCACCTCTGTCAAGGCAGCCACAGTGGTGGAGGTACCACAGCACCTCTGCCAAGGCAGCCACAGTGGTGGAGGTACCACAGCACCTCTGCCAAGGCAGCCACAGTGGTGGAGGTATCACAGCACCTCTGTCAAGGCAGCCACAGTGGTGGAGGTATCACAGAGCAGCCACAGTGGTGGAGGTACCACAGCACCTCTGCCAAGGCAGCCACAGTGGTGGAGGTACCACAGCACCTCTGTCAAGGCAGCCACAGTGGTGGAGGTATCACAGCACCTCTGTCAAGGCAGCCACAGTGGTGGAGGTATCACAGCACCTCTGTCAAGACAGCCACAGTGGTGGAGGTATCACAGCACCTCTGCCAAGGCAGCCACAGTGGTGGAGGTATCACAGCACCTCTGTCAAGGCAGCCACAGTGGTGGAGGTATCACAGCACCTCTGCCATGAATTATACAGGCCATGGATGTTACAGTTCATTTTAGCGCCTGCTAGCGGTCTTTAAATGAGGAACACAGACACCAGCTTGCAGCACATGCCAGCCTATGGCCTGGGGCGATGGAAATTCTCTTTATGGTTGTAATTCCAAACTGAGGAAACAAATAACCTCAAGAATTTAATGGACTGTTCCTTGGGTGAAACTCTGACCTTCCACCAAATTCTGTCAGGATCCATTTTGAACTTTTGGAGTTATTTTTTCAAATAACAAACAAACAAACAAAATTACCAAGGCAAAAACATTACCTCATTGGTGAAGGTAATTACTAAAGGTAAAAATCATATTATAAACTGACACAAACTCCCAATCAAAATATATCTATACATCCCTTTGTCTAAAAGTTAAATGTGATTATGTCCCTTTACTTGTCTTACTACATAGTAAAGTCTACAAGCTTCCAAAATGTAGTCAGTAAGTGCCTTCCTTGCAAAAGCATACTGACCACAGGAAACAACCTGACAACACTGATGAATGCATGTTTTCAAAACAAATTTACTGGAAAGTGGGTTGACCTGATGGTGACGGTGCAATGCAACTGGTGCTGTGGTTCAGAAGCAACTAAGGAGGACGACAGTTATTTTCCTCTGGTAAAAGTCAACTTGCTCCTGCTGCTGCTAGCATGTGCTGTAAGTGTGAAACTTTTTGTAGCAACAACTGCAGCTCTTGCTGTCCAGGGCAAGACAAGGACCATGTTCCTAGATGACTTTATGTGAATAATTATATCATGCAGTTTTATGTGAGTTCATCATGATCATGTCCCGTGAGAGTTACATTAAAAAATGATGCTCCAAAACCCAACATACACATGGAAACAAAAGGCATCCTCACCTCATTTTCATATATCACTTGTAAGTGAAAATCCTTCAAAATTGCCACTTCTTGCACAGAGAAAAGTGGGTCGTAGACAAATGTGTTCTCCAAAGGGATCTGGAAAACAAAGACAATGTGGTGGAATTGTAAAGCAGTGAAACTTTCATTTTCTCAAGCTCAGTCACCATCCATCCTAGATCCTACTTATTTCCAGCAGTGGGAGTTTTGCACAAGCTATATATGCAAATGAATAGGGCACAGACATGTACATATTCAAGAGCAATAAAAATAATGCCTGTACAACGACTGCAAACAGACAGTATGATGAACTGAAGTGTGACATTAATGCACACTCTATTATTGTTTCATTTCAAGATTTTGAATACTCCAGCACATTTGAAAATATTCTCACCATTAAATACAGAACAGCAAAGGTGTCAACATTTCAAAATTATCTGTGATGCAGCATCTGATACATGTGACAAGGATTGTGACTGTTTAGGAGATAAGTGTTTCATTATGATAAGTACTAGAATGTTCTGATTTTGAAATAGTTCCTTACATTTCAGCCACATTCCCCAAATATGTATATTTTCTTATTACATAAAAGCCATGTAACATGAATAACACTGCATAATACCTCCACCTTCTATCAGATTTTCGCTCACTGTCCTGAAAGTTGCATGGAAAAGAAATGGTCTCTGTCTTGGCTATAGTCAGACCCTTATGAATCATATACAGGGTGCAGCAACACACAGGTGGTTTTTTTCTTTCCTAGAGCCCATTCTCAATTCTCAGCCAAAACTCTAAGTTCCGAACTCAGGCAGAGAAAAATCCTGCAACCTTATCCGGGCTTATGGTAAACATAAACATATATTTTAAACTTAGAATTATTTCTGTACTGTTTTAGTCCAACTCTTCTACATAGTTCATGGGACATTGCATCTGATCTGGCTATGCAAAAACTGCCTTTTTAGCCAGCACACCCACCTGCAGGTCCTCCCTCAGTGCTAACAGCAGGGCCAGTTGGTACCGGGCGATGGGACACAGGGAAAACCTGCCCAGCCCATAACACAGTGCCTCCTGGAAGCCTTGCCGGCTGTCTGAACATGTCTGTCCACCTTCTTCCTGTGTCCCTGGGCTTTCTGTTGGAGGGACTATCATCCCACTGCTACTTTTCTCCCCATCACTACCGATAGATTGCTCCTGTAGAGAGAGTTCCCCAGCTTCCTTGGAATACACAGCAGGGAAACCTTGGCTGGCATCCTTGGTCTGCTCTGGAAAAGTGGAAAATGACTGCAAACATTCCATTCCATTAAATATTTCTGGAGTTGAAATTCAGAGGCCAAAATCCTTAACAAGCTTTTAACGCATATATCATGACTATAGTGTTTGTGCATAAGCATGGTAGTCAAGACTAAGGTCAATTTCTAAATTACAGTTAAGATGTTTGTGCTACTGGAAGTGACCAATGACACAGTATGAGATTTCCCCAAAGCAACGGATTCACACACACACACACACACACACACACACACACACACACACACACACACACACACACACAAATGCACATGCGCACACACACACACACAAATATATAGGTTGATGCCGAGTGCTGGACTTACCAAGCAGTTTTGAGTAGAAGTCACTTTGCTGAAGCTCTGATCTGTGAACAAGTCAAAATTATGCAAATAGAGTTTATTTGACAAAGATTATATAAAACAATCCATCCAAATTGTATATTAATTTACATAATTAAACAGCAGAGTCATCAAATACATTTAAGAAAAGTCCCTATGCTAATGAGACACTAGTAACCATCCTTGTGACTTTGAGAATTGTGTTTTTAAAACATCATTCTAAAGCTTCACACAGGTAATTGCCAGTGCCTGACAAGTAGCTCCTGAGACGGCAATCCACACAAGTTTTATCAACATGGCCATTTGGACTGGACACTAGAGGCAGCACTGCAATTCAGCACTTATGATTACAATTATAAACGCTGATGCCACTAAGTGAATGACAAGAAAGGTCTTAGTCAGTTAGTGGTGTTTAATAACTCTTTGCATCACTGGAGTACTTGCAGGCGGTGCACTAACTCTTGATTCCATTTGCCAGCCTAGACGCGTTGTGTTGACTGTGATAAGGGGAAACATAGTCAGATCTGACAGCTTCATAGAGACTGGAGTTTTTCCAGTGACAGGCTATGTGGTCTGGTGTGAAGGCTTCAGCTCAGCACAGGCTGCAGCTCCCTGTGTACACGTATGCATGTCTAGATGGCTAATGCTTGCACAGTGCCCTGCCCTAACTTTAACACAGGATATGATGTAGTTCCCTTCTTCAGTGCTTGCCAGAATTAATGGTATGAATGTTTAAAAAAAGAAGATTATCTTTAAATGAACATGGTACATTTGACAGTCATTCTGAACAATTTCACACCTGAAAGAGACAAGAGAAGCACTCAATACAAGCTGTAGTCATAGCAAAGAATTGTTTTCCCAAGGCTTTGCATGTCAATCAAGCATACAATCATTGTTTATTTCACTTTGTCTTGGTTGATTTCTTAATAATAATTTAAATCTTTCAACTGGATGTAAGTACACTATACTGAGATTGACATAGGGGGTCTTCCTCATGAGCAGAGTCCTCAAAACATATGAGGAAGAAGACTGGAGTAGGGGGTGTCAAAGGAGGGGGGGTGGGAGGGTGGGGGGAGGGGTGGGGGGAGGGGGTGGGTGGGTGGGGGGAGGGGGTGGGTGGGTGGGGGAGAGAGAGAGAGAGAGAGAGAGAGAGAGAGAGAGAGAGAGAGAGAGAGAGAGAGAGAGAGAGGAGAGAGACTGAAGGCTTGTTCACGAGTACTTAGCGCTGCATGAGCGCTTCATGTTGGCAATTGAGCGCTCTTTGCCACTCCTGAACGCCTCAGATTTTGTGCAGCGCTTCACTTGTTAAAGGGGAGGTAAATCTTCTGCGCCCCATGTTGTGTTGATAAGACGTTAAGAAAGTGTTTTCTTTGCCACAGGCATCGTTTATGCACGTTTAAATGTATTCTGCATGAATAAAGTCCACTACTGTGTCATCCTTACTTGCCATTACTCGCGCATATAGGGCGCTTGGGGCAAATAAAGCCCATTCCAGTCCCAAAATGATGTTTCTGAGGGTTATTTTACGCATCGACGGCCAGTGCGGGATCAAAGACGCCATTTTGAAATGATGCAAAATCATCTGAATCATCTCGGATCGGTGATTCACAGCGCTGCTCAGTGCTGAGTGAATCACGCCCCAAAATTGGCGTTCAGGGGTGAATCACATGCAGCGCTGAGCAGCGCTTTGAATCGCTGCGCCTCCTGAACAAGCCTTGACTGACTGATTTCAATGTTCAGGCTTCTGACCCATCAAAGCAGTACATAGAAATTGGTTCCATCTGAGGAACTCAGTATACTTTAGCCACAATTAGAAGCAATGTTACAAACAACTGAAGGCACACAATCCAAGCACATCCCCATGCTGGCTAAACATAGCAACGGTATGACACATTATATCAATGCTATGCAGTCATCATAACACTATTGTATTTGGTCTTGATCTGAACAAGCAAGGAATCAGTCTAATATTTGTAATAATTAGGACTAATAGAAGGCATAATAAAGATGCATTGCTACCTTGCATGTTTTCATGCATCCACATCCGTCTATCAAACAGATGACATCAATGGCTTCAGGACACTTGATCTATTCCATTATGTACATGTGTATCGATTGTCCAGATCAGTATACAGAGTAAAATAAAACAGAGGGTGTTTCTCATTCTCAATTTCACCACAAAGGAAGCAATGTTGGTCTTCTTTGTGGCCGTATCAATTGTTTGACATCACATAATTCATTCACTCCAAATCTGAACCAGACAAAAACATGTCATTAAAAAAATATAAATGAAGTCTATGTATGTTTCACATTCTAACGAGATTTTTAATGATCTTCACATTCTGATTTGTTCACTGTCATGAATGTTGCTGCTCCAGCTCTGCCTGTAACAATCTTGTAGCCTAGTTTTCAATTTTCTTAGAAAGCTTCTCTCAGTAGCAGTGCCTCCATTTCTCCAGATAAACGCATAGCCAGCCTTGCATTATAACATCTTCACCTGATTTTGCCCAGTTAAGATCATTCGGGTTCTTTGTGTTGGATCAAATGAGGTAGGCTTGCTTTGGTGGTCTTTCATCAGGCATATTTTGTAGCCAGTATAAAACTCTCAGGGTAGCATTTATGGCGAGTGAAAACCTTTCTATCTCTCCATATACTGAACTGTTACGTGTTCTATAGTCCACATTTAAGAAGTGATTACACACAGGTGAGTTTTTTCCTACACTTTTGGGTTTCTTAACTTTGACCCCATTTCTCTGCAGCTAATAGCAAGGAAGACTGAAGCTGTGCATCATAGAAACTGAAAAATGTTATTTTTCATATCCCTAAGGTTCCACATCATTTTAAACAAATGCATTGTTTCCTGTTTTGTTGCAATAGTTGTTGAGAGTATGGTAGACAAAGAACAACCAAGGTATTTGTAACCATTCACCACATGAAGTTGTTTTCCATAAAAATAAAACCATATTACACCATGGGTTAGGTGCCCTTCTCTCCAGAAAACCATGACTTTGCTTTTATCTTTATATATTCATAGAGCAATGTGGTTGAAGCATATGCAAGGTTGTCTATCTGACCATGGGTATGGTCGACAAAAGGGCCACATCATCCATAAAGACCAGGAAGTAAAACTCTGCCTTTCCAGTTACCATTTAAACACAATGTTTATCGTTCTTACGGACATAGTCTGCAACTTGGTTGATGTAGAGAGAAAATAGTATTGGATAATATAACTTTTTTTAAAATAAGGCACACTGTTTCGTTCCGATTGGGCAGTCCATGAACTCGGAAACGATGCCTTTCCATCTGACACAGGTTTTTATTTGAGCGTGCATAGCTTAATATTTTCGATACATTTGTTTGTCACGAGGCTTACACTTACAGTGCGAGTGCATTCGAAACGATCTGACGGTAAACGGAATCGAAGGTTTTTTTAAATTTAAAGTCAATAATTAATGTTTCGTAAAGTTTTTCCCTGCCCCATCCATATACATGACTCGTTACCATGGGCTCGCGCGCGCGTGCGAACGAGCGAGCGAGCGAGCGAGAGAGAGAGAGAGAGAGAGAGAGAGAGAGAGAGAGAGAGAGAGAGAGAGAGAGAGAGAGAGAGAGAGAGAAGACAGAGAGAGAGAGAGAGACAGAGAGAGAGAGAGAGACAGAGAGAGAGAGACAGAGAGAGAGAGAGAGACAGAGACAGAGACAGAGAGAGAGAGAGAGAGAGAGAGAGAGAGAGAGAGAGAGAGAGAGAGAGAGAGAGAGAGAGAGAGAGACTCACCTCGTTAAAAGAATCCTCTCTTTCATAACAGGTATATCCACAACATCGTGACTTTCCTCGTATTTTGCATCGTTTTGTTTATCGTGTGGTTTGTGCTTTAGCCTCCTCTTATGACTTACGACTTGAAAGCCACCTCTCTCCATAATCTCTCTACAGGGCGCAGCCATATTTGACGGGATATACTTGTATTGATTACAAAGCTTTTTCAAATAATGTTTTGCAAATAAATATTGGACAAAATGAAGCAAAATTATATTTGAAGAAATATAAACAATTAAATGAGTCAGTTTATACATCAAACAAAATGCAAAACTGTTTCTCGCAAAGTCCCAACAGTATGTCCCCTTAACGTTTATCTACAAGAATTATCTGCCCTTGAAAGCAGCCGAACGGTTTGGCTCTTCGGGCAGGAAACTCTGAAAGTTACCAAAAGGCGACGAGTTTTAACGAACGTGATTTAAGTTTTACAGCTTATCACCCTGTGTATGCTATATAAGGTCATTGGTCACATAAATTACAATAGGAGGTCTGTGTACAAGCAAGTCAAGTGTCTATTTCCTTAAGTGATTCGCCTCTTTTAATTACGAATCGCGTAGGTATTCTTACCCCTAATCCACAGGAGTTATCTGTGGGAAAAGAAGAGAGAGGACGATGAAGAGATGAGGTGGGGTGATATTTCCAAATACTCATATTTCAATTCTCCTCCTCCCCCACTCCCGCCACCCACACCCACCACCCTTCTCTCTCTCTCTCTCTCTCTCTCTCTCTCTCTCTCTCTCTCTCTCTCTCTCTCTCTCTCTCTCTCTCTCTCTCTCTCTCTCTCTCTCTCTCTCTCTCTCTCCCTCTCTCTCCATCCCACCCACCCTCTCTCTTCAACCCACCCACCCTCTCTCTCCAATCCACCCACCCTCTAGTCTTACTCTCTTCCCTTCCTCCCCTTTCCCCAGCTCCCCCCCCCCCCCTCTCTCTCTCTCTCTCTCTCTCTCTCTCTCTCTCTCTCTCTCTCTCTCTCTCTCTCTCTCTCTCTCTCTCTCTCTCTCTCACCACATTTGAATATTTTGCCTCAAGGGCTGAATGTAAGAAAGGCAATACTGCCTAATTCACTGTAAAATAAAGTTCGTTCGTTCTCTCTCTCTCTCTCTCTCTCTCTCTCTCTCTCTCTCTCTCTCTCTCTCTCTCTCTCTCTCTCTCTTTCTCTCTTTTAGTCCTTTAAAACTTCCATATCTCTTCAGATAATCACACTGCTGTACCCTAGGTGCAATGTCCCATGTACAAAATGATACGCTGTTACTTTTATTTCAAGTCTCATTGAGCAAACAGATGTCAAATGCATTATACTAAAACCTGTTTATTTCATTGTTTGTTATATTGTCCATATATCATTGCCAGCTGTTGTACATTGATATATACTGCATGACACTTATCATCATCATCATCATCATCATCATCATCATCATCATCATCATCATCATCATCATCATCATCATCACCATCATTATAATTATCATTATCATTATCAGTATCATTATTATTATTATTATTATTATTATTATTATTATTATTATTATTATTATTATTATTATTATTATCATTATTATCATTATCATTATCATCATCATCATCATCATCATCATCATCATCATCATCATCATCATCATCATCATCATCATCATCATCATTATTATTATTTATTATTATTATTATTATCATTATTATTATTATTATTATTATTATTATTATTATTATTATTATTATTATTATTATTATTATTATTATTATTATTATTATTATTATTATTATTATTATTATTATTATCATCATTATTATTATTATTATTATTATTATTATTATTATTATTATTATTATTATTATTATTATTATTATTATTATTATTATTATTATTATTATTATTATTTTCTTATTTTTATTTCCAATAATCCAAAATTTTCATTTTTTACGAGCAAGGACGATTCGTACGACAGACAATAATGTTTGTTTTTTTTCCTTATCAAATAAGAATCCATCAGTCCTCCCCCCCCCCCCCCCCCCTTCCCCCCATGTGTTTGTGTGTGTGTGTGTGTGTGTGTGTATGTGTGCGCGCGCACGTGTGCGTGTAGTGTGTGTGTGTGTGTGAGTGGGTGTGTGTGTGTGTGTGTGTGTGTGTGTGCGTGCGTGCGGTGGCCAGATGGGCCACAGGACGAAAGCGAATCTACACAGGTATCTGGATGACTTTGCACGAGTAAATAGTCAAGGACTCATAAGAAGACAAGAAGGGCAAAAAAGCCCATACGACTCACATGCTTGACCTTGACCTTTATTTGACCTTGACCTTCAGGTGACCTTCAAGGTCAAGGTCAAACAACTAAACCTACCAATGACATCATACACTAAGAACTGCTTTACACATTTTTCCTACCAAAATACATGTGACCTTGACCCAAGGTCAAGGTCATCCAAGGTCATGCAACACAAAGCTGTTAATTCAAGACATAGGAAGCACAATGGTGCTTATTGGCACTTTCTACCATGAGATATGATCACTTTTAGTGGTTCACTACCCCATTTTGGTCACATTTCATAAGGGTCAAAGTGACCTTAACCTTGATGATATGTGACCAAATGTGTCTCATGATGAAAGTATAACATGTGCCCCACATAATTATTAAGTTTGAAACAGTTATCTTCCATAGTTCAGGGTCAGGGTCACTTCAAAATATGTATACAATCCAACTTTGAAGAGCTCCTGTGACCTTGACCTTGAAGCAAGGTCAACCAAACTGGTATCAAAAGATAGGGATTACTTTGCCCTATATACCATATATAGGTCAGGTATCCAATCTCAAAAACGTCAGAGAAAATTGAGAAAATGTGAAAAATGGCTGTTTTTTAGACAACATTTATGGCCCCTGCGACCTTGACCTTGAAGCAAGGACAAGTCATTATGTATGTTTTGTGAGGCCTTGTCATCATACACCATCATGCCACATTTGGTATTGATAGACTTAATAGTCTCCGAGAAAAATTCAACGTTAAAGTTTTCGGACGCCCGGACGGACGAAAAGGGTGAGTACATAGACTCACTTTTGCTTCGCATGTGAGTCTAAAAGGAACTCCCTGTGAGCTGGGGGAAGTTTATCCTGCGCCAATCGTAACAGCGAAATAAGGAGAGAAATCGCTACTTGACTCGCAACAACAAACAAATTCTTTACATGGAAAAATATTCCGACAGATAATCTTCAGTCGCAGACAACGCGTACGCAGTTGAAACAAGTTTCCAGTTTATCCCGTTTGGCATTGTGGTCTGTGTAGGGAAGTTACAAAACGGACAAGCAGACTTCAAGTTCCCCGGAGTGAGCACAATGTGAACGAGAGAAACGTGCATTTCGTTGTGACACTGATTTGTTACAACAGCAAAAAGGCAAAAACAAAGCAACTTTTAGCCAGGCAGGAGTCATAGCTTTATAAATTTTTTAAGCAGCAACAAAACTACAACTGTGTAATAATGCTTCCACGGGGACGGTATTACATCACGTTCCGAGGTAGGTCGTTTTGCGGACTTTTGAAAAAATGAAAAAATCTATTATCGTGCTGTATTCTTTCTTCTTCTTCCTCCTTCTTCCTCCTCCTTCTTTCTTCTTCTTCTTCTTCTTTCTTAAGACTGCCGCCTTCAGCAAGGTGAAGATTCTGCAGACGCGGAGAGAGGTTGCGAAGAGGAGGATTTGTCAGGATTTGGTAGGGAAAGCTGCCAGATGATCAGCGGAAAATATGGTCGGGACAAGGAGTACTAGAGTACTCCTTGGGTCGGGATAAACGGGGGGTGGGGGGGGGGGGGGTAGGGGAAAGGTGCTAGATCTGGGTTTTGAAGGCCTCCAGGGAGGGGCTGAGAGCGACCTCGGCTGGGAGCGAGTTTCAGTCCACGATGGTGCGTTCATCTGCAGCCATGTGTATTTCTAACAATTTCTTACATTTTATAGACAAATCTAAAGGTAAAGGTGTGGTTTTATGCAGCGCCTCATCACCCATATTTGGGTCTCAAACCGCTTTACACTTGATCGGTTGATCAATGTTTCAGTGGAACCTGACAACAAACAGAGGATAGACATCAAAGACGCACACGATTGATACCAGCTCCAACTCCCCTCCCTTGGGAGGATTCCAACCCGATGCTGGCATATGGCCGCATTCAAGGGTGAATCGCACTACAATGTGCATGCAGTCACTGCTTTCTCAGGTACCTTGTTTTACTGCTGGGTGGGGAGAAGCATTGTGAGCAAAGTCCCTTGTTCAAAGAAGCAACTCTGGAGAACCGCACAGTTTCGAACATCGCACCCACGACCTGCAAGCGACAGCAGCTCAAGCGCGCTCATCTCTGGCCACAAAGCGCCGCAGTCTTGCAGTTCTTTCCCCATCCATGATTTGCCTGGTTCACTCTGGATCGTACCGACCAGCGGTTAATCAAACGCCATTTCAATGGGTATCGCCACACTGTCGGCAATCCACGCTGGTGGGAAAAGCATCTTCCAGCTGCAAGCTGAGGTTTTTCAGGCCGTGATTTCTGAACACGAAGCACGCACCACCACAAGCAATATGCGCTAAGCCGTATTCTGAGGCGGATTTTGCAGAAGAAATTCTAATGCATCGTACGGGATCATCTCGCTGGACCAGAGGTGCTTGGAAAGCTTTTTTTGTTCAGAGATGAGCGCTCATGCTGCGCATCTGCGTAGACAGGATGGTGTAGGGGGAAAGCTCTGCGCTTTGTGTGTACTATCGAGACTGTTTCTGCGAATCACACATCTGACATCTTGTATGTGGTCAGTGTGTCAAATAGAATGGTGTTCTAGACTGAAGAGAAATTCCAACGACGTCCTCCTTCCCCTGGCAGACGTGTCGTCTCCCTCCTGTTGGTCATAGTTCACACACGAGGTGCGAAAACTTATTTCCATTTTCGATCGACATCTGTTCATCCCGATCCACTATGTCTATACTTTTGTAAAAATGAAGCATTGCTTGTTTAGCCACTTTACGCCCGGATAAGGATTTGAATCATAAACAAGCCTCGTCTTATTCAATTCATCTCTGTGCATGACTCACCCCACTACAAGTTTATTATAAACATCTCATCTGAGGCAGGTGAAAATTTCCTACTGAGTAGTGCACGAGGCTTATTACAGAGTAAAACAAGAAGGGCAAAGCCCATACGACTCACATGCTTGACCTTGACCTTTATATGACCTTGACCTTCAGGTGACCTTGACCTTCAGGTGACCTTCAAGGTCAAGGTCAAACAACTAAACCTACCAATGACATCATACACTAAGAACTGCTTTACACATTTTTCCTACCAAAATACATGTGACCTTGACCCAAGGTCAAGGTCATCCAAGGTCATGCAACACAAAGCTGTTAATTCAAGACATAGGAAGCACAATGGTGCTTATTGGCACTTTCTACCATGAGATATAGTCACTTTTAGTGGTTCACTACCCCATTTTGGTCACATTTCATAAGGGTCAAAGTGACCTTGACCTTCATGATATGTGAACAAATGTGTCTCACGATGAAAGTATAACATGTGCCCCACATAATTATTAAGTTTGAAACAGTTATCTTCCATAGTTCAGGGTCAGGGTCACTTCAAAATATGTATACAATCCAACTTTTAAGAGCTCCTGTGACCTTGACCTTGAAGCAAGGTCAACCACACTGGTATACAAAATAGGGCTTGCTTTGACCTATATACCACTTGTAGCTAAAGTCGCCATTCTCAATAACGTGGGAGAAAATTGGGAAAATGTGAAAAATGACTGTTTTTGAGACCACATTTATGGCTCCTGTGACCTTGACCTTGAAGCAAGGTCAAGTCACTATGTATGTTTTTTGAGGCCTTGTCATCATACACCATCATGCCACATTTGGTGTTGATAGACTTAATAGTCTCCGAGAAAAATCCAACGTTTAAGTTTTTTACGCCCGGACGGACGGACGGACGGACGGACGGACGGACGGACGGACGACACGGCTGAGTACATAGACTCACTTGCTTCGCATGTGAGTCAAAAAGTAAAAGGTGAAATGCCTTTTTATTGCAACTTTTTATCCATCGATGGGTGCTCAAACCGCATATTCTTGCCTTTCCTTGTCATCGAACCATTTTTATGAACCAGGCTGCGAATGAAGGTGTCTAAGTTAATATTTCAATATTTTCCAGCTTCGCCCCCACAGGCACCCGTTGTACCACTGGGTGGGGAGAAGCAATGTGAAGCACCTTGCTCAAGGATGCCTTTATGAGATCTGCGGATATGGAGAAGCCTGACGTCAGTACAGGAAACTGGGAAGAAGCAGCCTCGATCTGGCTGGACAGGAAGAAGCAGGGGGTTACAGTAGAGACGCCCTCCCACTTTCTGGGGAAAAGCCGTGGCACGCAGTGCAACAGAGACAGTTTTCGGATCATGAAATACACGTTTCCTTGTGTGCGAGCAGGTATTTCAGTGGACTTTTGAGTCCCCATCAATGAGTTTATGGTTTTGGACCGGTTCTATTCTCCCATTATTTCAAGTGAAATATTTCTGCTCCTTGCCTTCAACCGTCGCTTACCCTCACACGAGTCACTAACGTCTGCCATTTTCTCTTTGGTTCGCATGCAAAACACTCGTTTGTGGAATTACTGACATACTTACAAAGAAACCATAACCCTAAACAATGATGATTTCACAAAACTCTATGGAGAACATATTCAAACCAAGATGTGCGTCGGAGTCCGCGATGCGAGTCGACTTGGGCCACTGAGGTACATGATGCTATATGGCCTATGGTGTAGCTGCGAGGTTCAAGGAGTTTCAACGTGTGCGAACATCCCCAAAACACATTCTACATCAGAGAAATAGAAACGGCGTGTCTCTGTTGCACCGTATGCGACGGCCGTTAGCAACCAGTTTGCCGATGCCAGGGGCTCTGGTGACCCACAGGAGGTTTGGCCCAACAGCAATGGATGGGCACAGGATTTCGTCCGTTATCGAAGCCATTGTGGGTTAGGGGCAAGAATATACCTACCGCGTCTCACTACGCTATTCGTAAGAAGCGAATATCTAGAGAGATCGAGATTAGAATAGAATAGAATAGAATAGAATTTTTCGGCTTGCTTAGGCGTCCAGGGCCTATCGCCGATTCTGGTAGTTCTCTGGCTGTATTTTTATTGTTCTTATGGATAAAGAAAAAAAATAGAGAGAAAAAAAGGCCTAATTGCTGTGCATCATCTGCGCCAGTGGTTCCTCCAGCTTGAACATATATCCTTGTAGATGCTTGTCCACTCTGTTCTTGAACGAGTTCAGGCTCGGTGCCTCAACTACGCTGTTCGGGAGGCTGTTCCACATGTTGATAACTCGCTGGGTGAAGAAATGCTGTCGTAAAGCCGTATTGCATCGGTTTTTCTTGAGCTTGTAGGCGTGACCTCTTGTGACACTATTGTCATCGCAGGAAAACAGATTCTCTCCAATCTGGTACATGCCGTGCGTATACTTGTACACTTCTATTAGGTCACCTCTAGTTCTTCTGTAGCACAGACTAGGGAGCCTCATCTTGACAAGTCTTTGTTCATATGTGAGATCCTTCAATCCCGGAATTATTTTTGTGGCCCTCCTCTGTACTCTCTCAACGAGTTTTTTGTCTCTTTCCAGATAGGGTGCCCATACTACATTTCCAAACTCTAGGTGCGGTCGTACTAGTGCTATGAACAGTAGCCTCATGGATTCACAGTCCAAGTGTTCGTATGATCGCCGGATGAGACCCAATAGTCTATTTGCTTTGTTAACCTGCGTTTCAATGTGTTGGGAGAACTTCAGCTCACTATCTATCTGCACTCCCAGGTCCCTCTCCACTCTAGTCTCTTCAAGCGTCACCCTTTCTTGACTGCCATGTTTTCTCATTTCATATTTTCTTTTAGAATTGTTTTTACCTAGGTGTAGCACCTTACACTTGTCCGCATTGAAGCGCATTTGCCACCTGTCCGCCCAGTCCACCAGAGCATCTAGATCTGTTTGCAACTTTACGCCATTTTCCTCCTTTTCTACAGATCTGTACAGTTTGGTATCGTCCGCATACATGGAGCACATACTTTCCACTGCATCGGGAAGGTCGTTAATGAACATCACAAAGAGAATCGGACCGAGTATGCTTCCCTGAGGTACCCCGCTTTTCACAGCTGACCAATCTGATAGTACACCATTAATTCTGACTCTCTGCCTCCTATCCGACAAAAAATCTCTGATCCAACTGAGAATCTTACCGCCAATTCCCAGTGCTTCCACTTTTCTCAAAAGTCGTTCATGCGGTACTGCGTCGAAGGCCTTAGCATAGTCCAAGTATATAGCATCCACTGGCAAACCATCATCAATCATCTGAGTCCATTTCTCTAGTGTAGTCAATAGGTTGGTGGTGCAGGACCGACCTGACACAAAACCGTGCTGAAAACTTGACAGTAGACTGTTTGCAACCAAATGCCTAGCAACTTCATCCCTCACCAGGGATTCTAGCTGTTTGCACACTACACTTGTCAAGCTGACTGGCCTGTAGTTGTTTGGCATATCTTTTCCCCCCTTTTTAAACAAGGGAGTAACTTGCGCTTCTTTCCAGTCTAATGGGAGTGCACCTTCACTTAAAGATTTCTGAAAGACAAGGGCCAATGGTTCTGACAGCTCTTGAGCTAGTTCCTTTAGAATGCGTGGGTGGAAGCCATCTGGGCCCGATGACTTATTCGGGTTCAAAGCTGTTAGGCGTTCACACACTTTCGCAGGGCTGATTTCTATGTCACTTAATGTCGAGTCTATCTCAACACTTTCGCATGTCGGAATATTATTCAAGTCCTCCTCCGTGAATACACTGCTGAAAAAGGTGTTTAAAAGGTTAGCTTTCCCCTCATCCGAGGAGACTTTCTTCTGGCCGTCTCTTAGGTCTGCAATACCCTCTCTTGTTCTAAGTTTACTCTTAGCATATGAGAAGAACGCTTTTGGATTCTGTTTCACATTCCTGGCAATATTCTTTTCATGTGATTTAACTGCGGCTCTGCCGCTACTTTTGACTTGGTTTCTGGCCCTAGTATAGTTCAGATAATCTGTGCCTTCCCGGGTTTGTAGGTACTTCCTGTATGCCTGTTTCTTTTTCTTAATCTTAGCCATGAGTTCATTGTTCATCCATAGAGGCCGATTTTTCCCAGTTCCAACCCTCACTTTGGGTATACTCTTCTCCACTGCTGCCATAACAGTATCCTTAACTGCAGACCAAGCCTGGTGCACACTCATGTCTCTAATATCAGCCATAATCTTTTTGAGAATCAATACTCTCCCTTAGTTTGTCGTAGTCCCCCTTAGCGTAGTTGAAACAGGAACTATTCACCAGTTTCTTCTCTGAATAGCATCTGAGACCAAAGTGTAGTGTCTGGTGGTGACTTTTGCCCAACGGGGCCTCATGCCTAATAGTGCCAATCATTGCCTGTTCGTTGGTAAAAATCAAATCTAAAACATTTGGGGTTTGCTCTGCTCTGTAGTGTGTGGGCGCGCTCACATGCTGGATCAAGAACGAGTCTCTGACCGCCTCCATAAACAAGGAAGCTGGGTGTTGGAGGTTCCTGGGTGAAGCATCATCTGTCCATTTAATCTCAGGGTGGTTGAAATCACCGACAATCATCACATGCGATCTTTTCTCAGACATGCTTGACAGCAATCTGTTTACTGATGCATCATTAACTTTAGTACTGTTCGGAGACCTGTACACCACGCCTATCAAAAGGCTATCTCCGTCCCTCAGAGGTAATTCACACCAAACTGATTCATTAGCTGCCTGGTTCTCTTTTGTCAATTTCACTGGTTGTGCTGTATATTTTTTTCTGATCCACATAGTGACACCTCTCTGACTGTCCACAACACTCAGATTATGAAAACAATCAAAGTCTGGGAGCTGCAATTCCGCTGGCTGAATCTGTCCTTTATGATTTTTTGGCAACGTTTCTGTAATACAGACAATGTCTGGGCACTCGCATTCTATCATAGTTAAAAGTTCACTTCTTTTATTGATCACAGAGTCTGCATTTGTGTAAAAGCACTTCAAGATGCTGGGTTTAGAAGAACTGTCTGCGTTGTTTACAGTACTGGCTCTATGTACAGGTTGATTTACTCGTCTACCTTTGCTGGGTATAAGAGAACTATTTACATTATTTGCAGTTCTGTCTCTGTGTACAGGTTGACTAGCTTGCTTACCTTTGCTGGGTTTAAGAGAACTATTTACACTATTTACAGTTCTGTCTCTATCTACAGGTTGACTAGCTTGTCTACCGTTGGTCACGCCCCGTCCCACGTCTGCTAACCGCTCTTTGGCTGGAGGTTCTGGTCTTTCATCAGCTCGCTTGGAGTTGTGAGGGTCTCTTCCCATGTCTTTCTTGCTGTGTCCACCACTCTCCCGTGCCTGATTACCCAAATTTCTTTCCCCTCTTTTTCCACCGTCTCTTTCCTCCTTCTCTCCCTCTCCTCCATCAACCTTCTTCTCTGCTCTCTCTCCAAAGGGGTGGCATCCTGTTTAACATAAATGTTCTTGAGTTCTGGGTTTTCGTGGAGCTTTCTTGCTGCTCTCAGAGTCTGATTGACCATTTTGTCTTCTGTGACCGTTATCAGCAAGGGTCTGATTGCCTGGTTTTCCCTGGCTTGTTTTGCACGGAGCCTTCTGCAGGTTGTGATCTCTATTTCTACGTCAAGGGTCTTGCTGCAAACGTTTTTGAGGAAGGCTGTATCCGCCTCGATCCTATCCCTCGCCTCAGAGGCTTCGCTTTCGGGGACCCCAAACCAGACTAGGTTTTTCCTTCGTCTTTCTCTGTCCGTCATCTCATTCAAGTTCGCCAATCTTTCCTCTTCCACAATTTCTCTGAAACTTTCAACTGTTCTCATGTTCTCAGTGACCTTGGCCACTTGTGGCTGTTGGATTTTCTTAACAATCTCCTCTACTGCAGCAATGAGTTTAGCTGACATGCTACCCTCCTCTAGGTTGTCGACCCTAGCCTGAACTGAGTCTAATTTGGCCTGGAATTCACTGTGCATGAGTTGGTAATGATGTTTGCATCTTTCTTCTATACTGTTGTCAGTTCTGATCTTATTCTAATCTGCTTGAGTGATTTTCATGATCAATGGCCTTACATAGCATGCAGGCCGTAAAATTAATCTTCATTTTCATCATGTCCGTACAGTCTGCAAAGAAACGCCTGCGTCTGCAGACCTTGTGCGGCATCAGAAATGGAACTGGAAGAGACAAGTCATAGTTGAAACGAGAGGGGGGCTTTCTTCCGATCCAAAGGTTGCTCTGAAGTCCTTATTCCCCCATGTGTGGACGTGCTCCGTTTCATTTTCTTCACGTGTTGACGTTCTGCTTCATTTCTTTGTATCCACATGCTGATTTTTTTCTGCTTCATTTCTTTGTATCCACATGCTGATTTTTTCTGCTTCATTTCTTTGTATCCACATGCTGATTTTTTCTGCTTCATTTCTTTGTATCCACATGCTGATTTTTTCTGCTTCATTTCTTTGTATCCACATGCTGATTTTTTCTGCTTCATTTCTTTGTATCCACATGCTGATTTTTTTCTGCTTCATTTCTTTGTCTCCACATGCTGATTTTCTCCTCCATTTCTTTGTCTCCACATGCTGATTTTCTGCTCCATTTCTTTGTCTTTACATGCTGATTTTCTGCTCCATTTCTTTGTCTCCACATGTTGACATTGTGGTCCATTTATTGTTCTCCATATGTTGACATTATGGTCCATTTCTTTGTCTCCACATGTTGACATTATGGTCTATTTAGTGTTCTCCATATGTTGACTTCATGCTCCATTTCTTTGTCTTCGCACGTTGACAATATGGTCCATTTCTTTTTCTCCACATGTTGACATTATGCTCCATTTCTTTGTCTCCACATGTTGACATTATGCTCCATTTCTTTGTCTCCACATGTTGACATTATGGTCCATTTATTGTTCTCCATATGTTGACATTATGCTCCATTTCTTTGTCTCCACATGTTGACGTTATGATCCATTTCTTTTTCTCCACATGTGGACATTATGCTCCATTTCTTTTTCTCCACATGTGGACGTTATGCTCCATTTCTTTGTCTCCACATGTTGACATTATGGTCCATTTATTGTTCTCCATATGTTGACATTATGGTCCATTTCTTTGTCTCCACATGTTGACATTATGGTCCATTTATTGTTCTCCATATGTTGACATTATGGTCCATTTCTTTGTCTCCACATGTTGACATTATGCTCCATTTCTTTGTCTCCACATGTTGACATTATGGTCCATTTATTGTTCTCCATATGTTGACATTATGGTCCATTTCTTTGTCTCCACATGTTGACATTATGGTCCATTTATTGTTCTCCATATGTTGACATTGGGCTCCATTTCTTTGTCTCCACGTGTTGACATTATGGTCCATTACTTTGTCTCCATATGTTGACATTATGCTCCATTTCTTTGTCTCCACATGTTGACATTATGGTCCATTACTTTGTCTCCATATGTTGACATTATGGTCCATTACTTTGTCTCCACATGTTGACATTGTGCTCCATTTCTTTGTCTTCGCACGTTGACATTATGGTGCATTTCTTTGTCTCCACATGTTGACATTATGGTCCATTACTTTGTCTCCACATGTTGACGTTGTGCTCCATTTCTTTTTCTCCACATGTTGACGTTATGATCCATTTCTTTGTCTTCGCACGTTGACATAATGCTCCATTTCTTTGTCTCCACGTGTTGACACTATGCTCCATTTCTTTGTCTCCATGTTTTGACAGTGTGCTCTTTTTCCTTCACTCCTTAATACGAACGTGCTGCGCACCCCGTTTTTCTTCCGCTTCTTCTCTGCCTTCTTTCTGGAGGCAAGATACGAGGGGGAATCTTCACAAGGGAAGTCGAGACCCTTCTCTTGGAGAATAGGCACATCGACAGCTTGGTCTGCAAGTCACAAAAGGCCGACTCTCACATCGCCATCATCATGACAGGAGCACGAATTGTCTTGGATTCTGTACCTTGACGTCAACATTGCACTTGACAACTGATGTCAGACTGAGATTCTTGGCATAATAATGATAAAATCATTTGTAGGGTAACACAAACTATACTACATTATATCAGATGCTCCCCAACCCCACCCCACCATTGTAATGCTGTGGGCCTTTAGCTTTTAAGGCAAGGGATTTGGCATGGCTGCATCAATTCGACATGACAGGTATCATATACCAAATGTTTTTGAGTCGTTAATTCTTTAACAGATGCTGCATGGGTCACACCTTGTAACATAACTTTTCATCATGTGCTCATTGGCAAGCAACCTCAGTAGCGCCTTGTAACGTTTAGACGGTACAACCATTCGTCTTTGCTAAACTTCCAGTCCAAGAAGCAGGTCAATTGTGGAACAGGAAAAGAAAACTATGCGTGTCGCTTCAACATATACATTACGCCCTTCATGGTTTAAGAAGAATCGACAACGTTGTTCTGAAGGGTCTTCACATAGAAGTTTCACGCTAACTCACCTTTTCTGGGCGATGCCAGGACAGCGGAGCCAGCAGTCCCCTACGGCGTGGCAGACTGGCTGCACTTAGAGATGGTGAAGTATCACCAGCCCCTACACCTGCGTCTGCAAACGGAAACAGTGCCATGTTTATGACCTTCCCTTTGCGAGGAAGATGAAGGTCGAAATAGAAGGGACTGTAACGATTTGCGCGGGACACAGCCACGATGTTACTAAAGTCATGGCAAAACTACAGTTCTGTAAAATACAATAAGAAAGGTCCACATGATTTTTCCATTTTAAAGATTAGCACTGCATGACCTTGACAGACAAGAATCTACATCGAGTCAAGAGGTCGTCACAGTACAATAAACCAAGCATCTTTGAGTTTGCTCTCTAGTTCCGACTCACCTGACGTAATGGCGACGCGACAGACCACCATAATTATCTGAAGCCTGCATCCCCTCAGCGGTGATATCATAGGGCTGAATTTTCTCCACTGCAATCTTGTCTGAGGTCACCTCGCCTACGACCTCCTCAGTCTCGCTTGCAAGGAACAACTGTAAATTCCGTTCACCGCAGCTCGATACATTCACTTCGACTTTTTAAAATAGAAGATCCGACATACCATTAGAATGAAGCATAAAGTATGTCAATAAATATTTTCCCGTGGTGAGGAAGGCTATCACTATAACATGACATGAGCTTCAAAATTCGAGTATACATACTAATCTAACAAATAACGCTGAAAGAAACCAGAAGTACTAATTGTCTGGGCTCGAGATTGGAGATCAAATCGAGCAAACTATATAAAGGAAAGCTGACACTTCATGCTTTTGGCGCAGAATTAACAATTGTCAGTGCAACAGTGTGATCGCCCACGTGACTCAATCGCCCTACAACCCGCTTTCGACCAGTCTGTTTGATGCTGCACGGATCTATAGTTGCATTCTCAGATGAGGCGTTGAGGCCCCGTTGCTAATCTTAGTATTGCACTACAGTCGTCAAAGGCTTATAAACAAGGCTTATCTGCGAGAGGTGAGAAGAACAACTGTATAGCATGAGGACTTTTAACACCTGCAGTTGCAGATGAGTGCTTGCTCCACAGAACGCTTGGGAGCTGTGAGAGGAAACCTCTATTGCCTGGTCCTCAGGGGATACGCACTTACTTTCCATTATCTCGTCCTCCAGGCATGCATGCCCAGTCGGAAGGGGGTTGGGGGTAGAGGATGAGGTGGGTGGGGTGGGTGGGACTCATTCAAAGTATGGCGCACACGGGTTTTTCCAGACTTCTATGATACCTAGGTGGGGTTACAGCATAGACATACACAACAGTGCTTCATGGATCGCCCTTTGCTTTCGTAACAATAAATGATGAATGAAAGAAGCCAATACGACTCAAGTTGTGATGATAATACTGATCATAAATATGATAATAAAAGCAAGAACAACGACGACGACGACGACGACGATGATGATGATAAAAATAATGATGACGACTACAACGATGACGACGACGATAGTTGTAAAATGATAAACATGACGACGACGACTACGATGACGATGAATAGGCCTACTAATACTTATACTACTACTAATAATAACGATAATAATAATAATGATGATGATGATGATGATGATGATAATAATTATCATAATCATAATAATCTTAATAATCATAATGATGATGATGATGATGATGATGATGATGATGATGATGATGATGATGATGATGATGATGATGATGATGATGATGATGATGATGATGATGATGATGATGATGATGATGATGATGATGATGATGATGATGATGATGATGATGATGATGATGATGATGATGATGACAAAGTTACCAGTGATTACCACAGTCACGAAAAGTAATTGAACTCGCCTTTCATTAAGTTACATGAAGAACGACGGAGGAATGAGCGGTTAGAGAAAAAATCACTTTACACCGCCTCTCTATTCGTGCTCCTCGTAAATGGGTACCTTCACGAAGTCGTCCTCCTCATCCGAACTTTTATAACTTCACAGAAGAGACACAAATACGAAATTACCTACCTCATCATCATTACAGCAGTTGCGTTTACTCATTGCAATCTTACTGGATTCCGTGGACTCCAGACTCGAAGGGTCTGATGAGGAAGGACTCGAGGTGAGCTCGATCAAGGCCGTGTCAGCTTTGTCGTCATAGCACATCCTGATGAGGTAGGCGAGTACTGACACTGAATCAGACAGTCAATCTGTCGGGCAGGCAGGCAGGCACGCAGACACGCAGGTAGACAGACACAGACAGACATACAGACAGACAGACAGACAGACACACGCACACACACACACACACAAACGCGCGCACACACACACGGACAGGCGGACGGACAGATAGATTTCGACACTGTCATCGTTTGATGCACTGCGGGTTCACATCACAAAAAATCCTATCATTCTACAGTCTGAAACTTCGTCATCACTCGACACATTCTGTGAACCCGAGTCAGTATTGACTCTGGCACAGTTCGCAATGAAAACGTAATAAACTTGACCCTTCGCATTACAGAATTGCGCCAAAAATAGTTCGTTCTGATACTTTTTTCTCTCCACTTATTACAGAAACCATTCAGATGTCACAACGTGTTCCATTTCAACACAAACAATTCATTTTATTGAATAAACGCTTGTTTATTGCCTCAACAAGAGTAGGCCTAAGTTATGAGTTTTGTGCGAAATAATCTTAGAACTACTTTAACCGCGTATGTCAGGGAGCAGATCGGCTATCCCACAAACCTCTCGTGTGACCTCCTCCTGCATATTTCGGATAAAAACCTTCCATCTCGTGATGTCAACTGGGCTAGAGACACTTTCGCCGGGAGGCGAAGTCTCCGGAAGGTGTAATTCATGAACGTGGACTTTCAGCGTAGTCTTAGACCCGTGGGGTGTAATTCATGAATGTGGACAGCGTAGTCTTAGACCCGTGGGGTGTAATTCATGAACGTACTCTTTCGTAGTCCACGTTCATGAATTACAGCGGCAGGGAACTAGAATGCACTCGACACACCGTAACATTCCGTGTGCACAATAAATTTCCCCCAGTCCAATTAAGTATGTAAAAAAGAGCGATTTTTTTACAACCTGCATTTAATTTTTAAAAATAGCTGGTATTCGTGTACAATTATACGAGTTTTCTTGGGCTTGCCTGTTACCTAGGAAGACGAACATAGATGTACTATATACACTGGGCTGTTAAACATCAAAACCTACAGTATTCGTCACCGGTGGCCATCTAGTAGGCCTACACCAGCCGGAAGAGCTGCTATAGATTCTGTCCAAAACGAATACAAAAACCGCAATGCAGCTGGTTATCTCACGGCGGGAAAGGATAACGTCTGCCAATAACAGTCAGACTCACCTACGGTTATACTCAGTACAGATACATTGAAAATATAATATCATACAAACGATTATGCTATTGTGACCCCCACAAATCATCTTTCCTTTATTATTACATAATTGTTATTTCCCTTTTTCTATTGCATAACTATGATCATTTGTGTGTGTGTTAAGGCTTGCTATTCCTTATTATCATCAATGCATATAACCCCTTTTCATTGTTTAGGGTAGGGGTAGCAGACGACACGTTAGGCACAGTCTCTCCTCTTTCTGGTTCTGTTACCTCCCCCTTGCTTGCGGTGCTGGGGGGCTGCACCCCTCCCCTGTTGACAGATTGGAACCATTTTTTTCTTCTTCTGGAGGCTAGCTTTTATGGGCGCAGGAATTTGACCCCGTTCTGTTCCTTGTTGAAATTGTGGGAACGGAAGAAACTAAATGTAATTGTAAATCAGTTTGTGTTGTGAGATATGAAAATGTTTGGTGTAGTGAATTGTGAAATGTAGATGAGAAGAACTTGTGTTCCTTGCAATACAAGGGATTATTATTTAGGGATTTCATGTTCATGCAGAAGGACATGTGAGTGTAAATTGGTGCCAGAAAATAGTTCCAGACAATTTTCTGCGGGTTGCTGAGTTCCTTTTTTTCTTGGTCGTTGTGGAGAGAGGAGGTGCTCGTGTATTTCTGAGGACGTGAGCCGGACAACGAGTTCAATTCTAGTTTTGTGACGTGCATCAATGCACAGGTATGTTGAGAATCCTTACTTGTCTTTAGTTTTATCTCTTGTAATTATTTTTATTTGTTTTCTGACATTTGATGCATTCTTGATGATGTCGACTGATAGCTTAACTTTTATGTAGAGAAGTGTTGTTGTTTCTTTAAGTTTGGTTTGGCTGGAGTTGGAAAGAGAAAGAAGAGATTCTTGTTCTCAAGTGATGTTTTTAAAGTAAGTATTTCACTAGCTTTCAATAGCGTATTTCACAATGACAATGCGTAAAACCTTTCTTTTGTTTTGCATTCAGTCTGCCTTATCTTGTATATCTTTTGTGTTACAATAATAATTATGATAGAAATGTGTTTTTCCTCGTTATGCTGAAACTGAGAGAATTCCCTTCTTTTTTTTTTCTTTTTTTTTTTTTCTTTTTTTTTTTTTGTTGATATCTTTATTCAGAAAGGGGAGTATACACATACATCTGCCCAAAACTTTTCACAACAGTAGAGAAAAAAAAAATTAATACATAGTAATTAACAATAAATAATAAATAATTAACAATTAACAATTAATAACTAATGATAATAATAATAATAATGATAATAAATATTAATCATAATAATTAATAAACAAATATTAAGAAGAAAAATAAAAAGGATAGAAAACCTGAAGAATTGTACATAAAATTACATGCTGTAGTTATCATGGGGGCAGATGAGCATGGGAGATGAGATCTGGAATGGGAAGGGGAAAGGGAGAGGAGAGGGGGGGGGTGAGGGCGGGGGGGGGGGGTGGGGTGGGGGGTGGGGGGTTTGAGGAGTCCAAGAGGCGTTGGGCAAGGACAGTTTCTTGTAATGTTTATGGCATTTTTATTTATATTGGTAGGACTGGCAACCACTTGCTCTGAAGCTGTTCCAGTAGACCATTTCTGAAAGCAATTCTTTCCTCAATGTTGTATGTGTACTGAAGGACTTGCCTAAAGGAGTCAAATGCTATTTCATAATTTCGACACTTTGCTTGATGAATATATTTTTTGGCTAATATCAAGATAAGATTTACAATAGGAGGAGCAAGCTTGTCACCAAAGAATATGGAATATTTACATTTGGAAAATGTTGCCTTTCTGCTTTCTAAATATTGCTGTAGTTTGCTCCAGAAATCTTGTATTACTTGACATTCCCAGAATATATGTTCCTGTGTTTCAATACAACACCAGCAAAATCCACAAAGTGATGATGATGATTTTCCTATACGTAGAAGGAAGGTGTTTGTTGATGTAATCCGGTGTAAGAATTTGAACTGAAAGGTTCTTAGCTGAGTGTCTATTGTGCATTGCTTTGGCAGAGTATAAATGCTTTCCCAATCAATGTTATTGCCCTCAAATGATTTTTCCCACTTTTGTTGGGAATGAATGTCTATGTCCATGTTGTCAATTAGAACTGAGTAAAAGAAGTTAGTGCATTTTGATACCCTATTTATTCTTTCACTAATTCTCTCACACTGACTTTGACATTGGTCGTTTTTTATTTTTTGCATCCATTCCTGTGGAATAGCCTTTTTTATTGTTTGATAAGTAAAGATATCCTCTGCATCCAATTTGAACTTTGTCTTCAGATTGAGAAAACTGACTAGATCATTGTTTTTAACAATATGTTTCACCTGCAAGATACCCTTGTCAGCCCATTTTTTGGATTTGACTGGTACCCTGCAATGACATATATTTGAATTATACCACAAGGATTGTTCTAGTATATTGTCAGCAGGATTTTCTATCCCAACAACCTTATTCCAGTGCTTCATTACATCATAAAAGAAGGTGTTTTGAGGGATGTACAGCTTGAGGTGTTTTTCATTCAATGTTGAATTTAAGAAATTTTCTTTCCCAATCTTACTGAGATAATGTCTAAATGTTGTTTTCCATTCTCCTTGATTGTTAGAGTTGGTGTAGCGTGTTATCCAGTTTGCTTTAACTGCTGATTGAAAGCTTTGAACATCTAACATTTTCAAACCACCCTTTTCTATCTTTTGACACATTACTTTTCGAGCTATTCTGTCAGGTTTATCATTCCACAAGAACTTAAACAGTTCCTTGTTTATTGCTTTCAGTTGATTCTTGGTTGGATCAGGTAGATTTGTCAATGGGTATAGTATAATAGGGTAAGCTAGCATCTTTAATGACTGTTATTTTACCATATAAGGTGAGGTTACGAGATTTCCATTTGTGTAATAGAATAACCATTTTCTTAAATCTCTCATTCATGTTTATTTCAGTCATTTTGCTTATTTCATTAGTGAAAAATATTCCAAGTGTTTTAACGCCCTCTGAAGTCCATGTAAAGTTCTTTTCCTGGCATAGTCTGACCTGAGTGTCTTTGAGGGGACCTATTCTTAGAATGGCACTCTTTTCATAGCTGACTTTTAAGCCAGAGTTTTCTCCAAAGCTTTCAAGAATGGAGCAGGTAGTGCTGAGATCCCTTTCTGTTCCATCTAGAAAAATAGTAAGATCATCAGCATATGCAGTCATTTTGACAGAGGTATCCAGAAGTTTGAAACCTTGAATGTCGTCATTATTTCTTATTAAATGAGAACAAATTTCAATCACAATGTTGAAAATATAAGGAGAAAGAGGGCATCCCTGTCTTGTTCCGCAGGCTACTTTAAAAAATGCTGACATGTATCCATTGTTAGTTACACAGCTTTGTGCATCTGTGTAAAATAATTTGATCCACTGTATCAAGTCTTTGCCAAAGTTGAAATGCTCAAGTGCTTTGATCATATAGTCATGGTCAACACTGTCAAAGGCTTTCTTGAAGTCTACAAACATAATCAACCCTTTCATTTCTTTCTCATTAGCATGTAGGATAACATCATGTATCAGTCTAATGTTTTCTCCTATATATCTATTTTTTATAAAGCCAGTTTGGGAGTGGTGTATGATGGTTGAAAGAACTTTTTTAATTCTATTTGCTATTGCTTTCGCAGCTATTTTGTAGTCAACGTTCAGTAAGGTGATTGGTCTCCAGTTGTTCAAATATGTTCTGTCTTGATCTTTTTTAGGAATCAAAGTGATAATACCTTGACACTGTAGCATTGTTAGCTTTCCTTTCTCAAATGAATGATTCATTGAATCTAAGAGGTAGGTCTTAATGTCTGGCCAAAATACTTTATAAAACTCACTGGGGATTCCATCACTACCTGGACTTCGGTTGTTTTTCATACCTTGTATAGATTCTTCCAATTCAGTTTCAGTCAGTAGACCTTCACAAATATGTTTTTCATCATTGCTGAGTTTTGGAATGTTACTTGGGAAAATATCACCACTATGAGAAGAAGGTCTGTTTAACTTTTTGGAGTACAGTTGTTCAAAAAAGTGCTTTTCCTCCTTTAAGATTTCTGAGGGGTTATGTATGTCTGACCCATTAACTTTCAATTCTGTTATAACTCTGTTTTCATAGTTTCTCTTTTCTAAGTTTGCAAAGTATCTTGTATTTTTTTCACCTTCTTCCACCCACCTGCTTTTTGCTCTTAGAATTATTCCTTGTACTTTCTCATCATACATTCTTTCTAGTTCTTTTTGCTTAGTTTCCAGTTTAGCGTGTAGGGCCGAGTCTTTCGAGCTTGACTTTTGAATCTCCTCATTTATGCTTTCTATGTCTTTCTGGAGCCCTATTTCCCTCTTAGTTTTCTCCTTTTGCTTTTGAGCAGAATAAATTATGGATTCCTGCCTTACAGTTCCTTTGATAAGTTCCCATTTGGTATTTGGATTTGCATCAGAGTTGATAGTCATTATTTCCTGTATTTTGCTTTGTATTCTTATTTTGTAATCCTCATCAAGAAGTAACTTTGTATTCAGTTTCCAATACCCTGGACCACGAGCAGGTATTAATGTGTCTAGATTAAAATAAACAAGAGAGTGGTCAGAGAGAAATCCCGGAATTATTCTTGCCGCACGACTGTTGTTAACAAGATGCGATGATATCAGTATGTAATCAAGTCTACAAGAAATTTTTGGTTTTGTATTTGAATGCCATGTAAAGATTTTGTCATTTGGATGGTACAAACGCCAAATGTCATACAGATCATACTTTTCTATTACATGTATTAATTTTTCCCTTTGTTTATGTTTGGTTGCCAATATTCCTCCCTTTTTGTCAAGGTGGACATCGAGTATAACGTTAAAGTCTCCTCCCAGAATGACACTGCCACCTTGGTTTTTTCCTATTTCCATATCTAAAATATGAAAGAACATGGCATCATCATTATTTGGCCCATATATATTAAATAATGTATAGGTCCTGTTGTTTATTTCCATTTTTATTTTTTGTATTCTTCCCACCATAACTTCGTTATATTCCACTATCTTTAGTGGGAAATTTGGTTGGAATAGAACTCCTATCCCAGCTGATGAAGAACTATCTCCTGAAAACATAGCTTTATAGCCCCATTCCTGCACCCAGAGTTGAGTTTTTTCCTTGGTCACGTGTACTTCCTGAAGTAAGATAATTTCATACTTGTTGTCTCTGATCCAAGTAAACACCTTCCTTCTCTTTCTAAAGTCCCCCAGGCCTTTTACATTAAATGTAGCTATTTTAATATTCATCTGAAATGAGACTTATTATTAATTCTTTGATGTTCCTTTACTTGCAAGCGGTCGCCAACCCTCCAGTCACACACAGGCACAGACACAGACCCTGATTGCTGCTGAGGCAGGGGAAGGGTAATGAGGGTAAGGGTACGGGGAAAAGGGGAAAGGAAAAATATGGTGATAACAAAAGAAAAAAATATCATTTCTTACGACTCCGACAAGTGCCTATTCTTAAACCTTATCTGGCCACCGCTCATATAGAGTAGTGAAGATCTGCTATGGTATAAGGGCATTTACAACATCCATCATAAACCTAAATGAGACCAGAAGTTAACAAAAAAATAGCTTGATAAAAGGTTTCCATAATCACATGCCAGGTGCCTCACTTTATACGTATAATTATATGTATTAGTTTCTATCATAAACTGCATTGCCAGTCTGCCTGTGGCTCGCCATCATTTATTCTATATCACACATATCCATACATACACACGTTTATACACACCAACACACACATTAAGTAATTCACCCTCATTCATCCAAAAACTCATGTTTGGTCACCACACACAGTACACAAATAAGCCTGTATTAGCAGTCCTAGGAATACCCAGTTGACCCAAAAACTTATGTTTGGTCACCACACATACATACAAAAAAGCCTGTATTAGCAGTCTTAGGAGCACCCACATTCTAGATATGGACATCGAGATTAAGGTTTCTGGAGGTCTTGCCAAGACCCATACTGTATGACGTCAGTTATAACATTTTGAGATGTTCCTATCTGCATCAACACACCATGATAAGTTATAGATCCTAGACATATACACACAGGAGAATTAAGTAAAGAAGCAATCTGACAACTTATCCACATACATTAACATAGAATGTCAAGTCTCAGTCATCGAGTCATGATAACAGATGAGCGAACCCACTGAAAATCACTCAACAGCAACTAGTCATGGCCAAACACGCTAATTACGCCATCAGTCAGTCAATTTGCCGACCCGCCCATCATGCAATGAACAGATAAACAAGACGATCGAACAGCCTAGTCAATCAACAAGGTAATCAAAAAATCAATCAAAGATATATTTCGTCTAATATACCGACAGAGATGGTCTTATCATTGCCATTGATTCATCGAGTCATTATCTAACAAATATACATCATAAAATTGGCCATTTCCTCGACGCCTGGCTACACATTGAAAATGCAAATTGGACAATCAATCATCTCACTCACCAAAGGACTCCGCATCATCAGCAAACACTGCTAGAATGTTTTCTCTCTCTCTCTCTCTCTCTCTCTCTCTCTCTCTCTCTCTCTCTCTCTCTCTCTCTCTCTCTCTGTCTGTCCCCCCCCCCTCCCTCCCCCCCCCCCTCTCTCTCTCCGCCCCCCCCCCCCCCCCCCCCTCCCCCTCTCTCTCTCTCTCCTTCCGCCGAAACGAAATAGAAGGAGATGAGTTCGCTGAGGTGTTGATACACACACGAACACGCTGATAATACCCAATGAGCATATGTCATTTCGCACAGAATGCGTCGCTTAAGCGGCGCGTGTATACAATCGCACACTCTCGCACACACATTCTCTCTCTCTCTCTCTCTCTCTCTCTCTCTCTCTCTCTCTCTCTCTCTCTCTCTCTCTCTCTCTCTCAATAGAAGGGTATACACATGTACATCTGCAGGGGCACGCTCAGGCACACCGGTATACATGTTAATCTATATACGACTTGGCCCCTACAAATTTCACACAAAAGATTTAGCTTAGTCATTTTTGTCCTTTTAGAATATAAATAAATATAGTGTTGATTTGGCTATATCAAACATTGCGATAACCATAATCAAAAGCAATGACAATTTTTTTTAACACACACACACACACACACACACACACACACACACACACACACACACACACACACACACACACACACACACCCCCACACACACCAAAACAACAAAAAAGGAAAAGAAACAGCAGAACGAAACTAA
The DNA here is from genome assembly GCA_034096865.1 of Theodoxus fluviatilis. Classification (NCBI taxonomy): domain Eukaryota; kingdom Metazoa; phylum Mollusca; class Gastropoda; order Cycloneritida; family Neritidae; genus Theodoxus; species Theodoxus fluviatilis. The sequence goes on from JAWQFJ010000640.1 coordinate 113,846, forward strand.
ACCCCTAGACATACGCACAAATGGGATTACTGAATACCAGTTATGTCGCAAACATACACGATTGAATGTAGTTCTTTTCGATCTTTACATCCATCAGTATCTATGGATATGGCGAGTACAGATCCGGTGTGGGAATAAGTAATTATAAGAAAATACACATGTGCAGTCAGTATCAGATGGATTTTTCTTTGGTATTGAAGTGACTACCATAACCAGGAGAACAGAACTGAGGAAGAGATTGCTGCACTGTTCTGTCTACATCAACCCTCTTGTAGAAGCACAGTATATATAACATTCTGCTTAAGAATGGCAGTTATACAGGTGGCAGTTTACATTCTCCGCATGCTCTGACGACCTCATACCCAACGACAACATGCCTGTCTGCAAACAAGTTTAGAGGCAAACGAGTTTAGAGGCAAACAAAGCTGACATTTACCTGAACAGCGTTCGGGCGGATGGACGTCTGTGTTCCACGATAATCCAGTAAACACAGGAACATACACACACCTGCACACAGCTGTATTCAAGATGCAAGCGCTTGGTTCAAGTTTGTCTGGCAAGTTATGTTGGAGAGGACCTTCCCGTTGTTGCCCTGCACGCACACTCGACCGTCTATTGTCCACACCTTGCTAACCTTGCCGCTCGCTCGCAGGTCTCTCACAAATCGCAGGCGTGTCGCGGTGAGATCTTCAGAGATTGAAACTTCTGGTCTGGTTTTCCTCAAGTTCCTCTTAGCTCTCATGATGACCACCTTGTCCGTTCGTCTCACCACTCTGCAAATGATTGGTCGTGGCTTGTCTTGCCGTCTTCTTCCCACTCTATGGATCACGGAGAACTCGATGTCCTGTTCCATTCCCATCTCGCCAAGCAGCCTCTCAACCCGCTCCTGCAGCTCTTCGTCTGTCTCCCTCTCTTTCTCGGGGATTCCAAATATGCGGATATTTTCCCTGCGTTGATACTGCTCCTGTTCGTCATCTTTCTGCCGCAGTTCTTCTATGGTTTTCGTCATGGCTCGAATGACTCCATCTTTCTCGCTCCCTTCTCTTTTTGCGGACATGAGCTGCTTTTCTAGTTCGTCATATTTTCTTTCGACGTCGAAGATTCTCGCTTCGAACCTCTCAAATCTTTTTTCAATTAGCTCGACGAGTCTTGACTCTAGGAGCTCGAAGCGTCTCGCAATCTCAGCCGATGTTTCAGCGAGGGCAGTTTTCACTTCGGCAGAGAATTCTGTCTGCCCTTGGTCGGACTGCACGGGTTTTTCTCGCTGCGGCGAGCTGCAGTTGCTTCTTGTCTTACTCGAGCCTGATTTTTTCATCTCGATTCTCGCTAATTCTAAATTTGAGCTTTCTCGGCTGATTTTAGGAGCTGGCTGGGATCCTAGAAATGAATCATCCGATGACTCGTCACGGAGCTCCCTCTTGCTCATCACCGGCGGCCGTAACTACTGTCGCAGACTATCTAGGCTTGTCAGGTGGAGCAAGACTCACACACGTCCGCTCTGCATGACTGCCGGAAGTCGAATCCGAGAATTCCCTTCTTGCTAGAGATATAATTGTTCTATAGATGCGGCGCTGACTTGCCAGCAGGGTGCGTGCACGCGGCTTGTCACGTTAAAAATCCCGCTCTAAAAATACATCCCGGCAAGATACTGTCATTGGTCGATATTAATAGATCTGATGTCACTTTCGCGCCACAAGCTTATTTCGCCATGCTCATTGGACAGTTGGTTCGCGTCTTTCTACATTTGGATTTCAGAGGGTTTTCCAGGTCAATGGACGCTTTTCCCGATATCTATTAATAGTGGGGACGATTTTGTTGATCTCTGGCCACGTGTGAGTGTAACCGGAGATGGCCAGCACCGGCCTACAGACTCCCCGTGGTAACGGCCGGCTTAGCTTTGAAAATAGGTCAACCCCAGCGTGGGCCTGGAGTTCTGAGTTCTGCTGTCCAGACTCGCAGAACGGATACTGGTAACGGCCGCTACAAGAGCATAAATGCTGTTTTTATGCAAATCCCTCATGTTCACAACAATACTAAGTATAGAACCTCATCTACTAGCCAGTTTAGCAGGTACCCCAAGAGAGTAACAAAAGCTGCGCCCCATGAACTGCTCAGAGAGCGGGGAAAGGGTGTGCAAATTTAGGCACACTCACCAAACACACAAATACACTCGCACACGTCGACTGCCGTTCTGCGAGAGAAGAGCTTGGAGGAAGAGAGACGGAGGGGGGGGGGGGGGGGGGGGGGGGGGGCGGCACGGGGGTGGGGAGGACGGGATGGGGGGGGGGGGGGGCCGGATGGGGGTGGGTGGGTAGCGGATAGCGGGAGCGGTGTCAATTGGTGCCTCAGGAGCTGGACAGCAGCAGTCACACACAGTTGCGTCCCTTGCTTTGGGTTTTCCAGATCTATTTAAGTATCTTGCCGGGATGTATTTTTAGAACGGGATTTTTAACGTGAGGCTGGGGTTTGGCGGGAAGGAGGCACGCCCTGTGCCTGTGCAGGGAGAAGGTCGTATGCTAATGAGGCCTCCCGTAAGACGCGGCAGTCTATGTTTAGTACGGGGGGTCTATCCCCACCGAATGTCAACAAACCCTTTCCCAGCAGCAGAAGCTGTCTGCTACAGAAAATCTCTAGACTTTCGGTGTTGAGGGTTTTTATCAGGAAGTATCCCAAATTGATACTTGTTGTCCGTACAGTTGGTCCTTGGGGCTAATGGAGGATTTTTAGTATACTTCTCTCAGTTTCAGTAGTTTGATGGACTTAGGACATAGTTTTGGAACCAATGATGAAGACGTGATGTATTGTACTGATTATTGTTATTCTCATGGTTTTGTGTGTGACCGAGCTGAGTTATCATTTTGTGTTTACAATGGGATTATTGGCATTTCACAGGGATGACGCTGACATTTGTGTAGCAGAGCAAGCCTAATGCACTGGTGTGAGCAGTCCTGAGGTTTGTGGGATTAGGCCTTACCCTGTTCTTGTTACCCTGAGTCATGTGTTAATTTGTAATTTTGTTATGATTTTATGCTGAAGTCTTGCAGTATTTTGGACTTTAACATTGTTTATATGATTAACTGTTGTTTGTAATCATTCCTTTGTGAATGACCGTAGTGGACTCCCATGATGTTAGTCCTGCTTATATCGGTTTTATGACATTAATTGATTTATGTTCTGTAGCTTTTGCATAGTGCCTAGACTGTTTGTATTCTTGTTAATTATTTTCTCAGGATTTTACGGGTTAGACCCCATGTCATTCTCCTACTGAATGGTACTACATCGGCAGAGGTGTGTATTCAATGTATCAACAGTATTTTTATGTGTGTTTGTAGTCATTTTACTCATTATTGCTGTATTATGATTACAGGTTGGTTGTAATAAAGAGAAGAAATGATGCAGTGAGTGCGGTTGTCCCTCTACTCTCGCTTCTTCTCGTCTCTTTCTGTCGAACATCCGGTCACACTATCATGAAATGTTTGTCTCTCAGACTGTCAGAGGAAAGTCAAAATTTGTCCGAAGGAATACTCCCCTCTGAGTTGAGGGTAAAAATAGACTCGCCGTCTCTCCAAGCGATTCGTTAGAGGTGAATAACCAGGGAAAGTGTGACTTGATATGCGCTCACACTAACCTATTCTAGTTTTCGTGGTCAGTGCCCTTACTTACATAGCCCACAAAGGCTGAAAGGCCGTAAAACTCACTCCTCCGAAGGAAAGCTTCCAAATAATACAATTCATGACAACTGAGAATCATGTACGGTGAATATACAAAGTATTAGCACTGCTATAATGAAACTTCAACAGGAAACGGTTTGCCACACGTGAAACGAAGCAAGGATGATTTTCTGTACAAAAGGAAAAAGTGCAACGAACGTGTGTCCTGCAAGCACGTTACTCAAGACAATCTCCCCGTGACGCAGAGAATGAATGCAATGCATTTGACATAGGTAATCTTTGATGCACAATACAGAGAATCATGGAAAAAACGCATATGAAAAGAAACTACGATATCAACCATTCTGTCATGGAGGGACTTGTGAATCTTTTGCGCACTTTATGCAAACGACGCTTTATGTCCAACTTGCCATATATAGGGATGTGTCTGTTTGCACGCGCAGACGATACAACATAGCCATGCAATACACAAACACACATGTACAAACACAAGCATGCACGCACAAACACACTTACATGCACACATGTACACATACACACATGCACTCGCGCGCGCAAACACACACACACACACACACACACACACACACACACACACACACACACACACACACACACACGTACATAAATCAACGCAGCATGGATCGTGTGAGGGTATATTACCATATAAAGAGACGCAAGCAGACATCCCCCCACCCACCTCCAAAAGGAGAATAGAACCATATTATTTCCCTTCGAACTGCCGCCGAACGAGTCAACGAGGGTTCCACTTACGAAAAATGGCAACTGCGCACAAGAAAGCGATAAAGAATTTGTCGAGTTCATCCATCTTCTTCGAACTCACGGACACGCGACTACAACATGCCGAGATTGAAAAACTAAAGGTTAATGACGTAGAGCTGTAAGTCGCCCAGTGACGTCACTATGGCTGCGGTCCAAGGAGCCAATCAGAGGAGTTCATATTTGACAGCGACTTGGGACTAAATGGTTTGTGTGCGCTACTTCAGAATCCCCCTGAAACAGCTGGTTGTTCGCACTTGAATTCGAAACGATAAGGTTCATTTTATACTTTCTTGACACAACAAGGTCAGCTTAAAAAATGTAAATTACTATGTGGAGAGTATGAAACTTCCTGAAAAGCGGGACCGTTGTCGGTCTTCAGTGGAAGATCCCTCCGTCTTCCTGACACTCTGGGGGCGGGGATGAGGGTGGGGGGTGGGGGTGGGGGGAGGGGGTGGGGGGAGCACACCTGGACCAGGGCTACAGCCGTCTAAAGGGTCCACGCACAAATGGTGATCTGCCTTGTAAAACAGTAGACAGGAAGGAGACGGAACTGCCTGTCGTATTGTCACACCCCACGGACTACCCCTTGGATACCCTGCACTGCATCCTCTTCATCCAGATCCAGCAGGAAGCCCTCTCGGTTGCTTCAGCCATGGTCCTCAGGTACTTTGTTTGCTGCCTCTTTAGGAGGCCGAGCTGCGTGCAGATTTTATGCCAGGAGTATCCCACGAAACCAATCTCTGCTGCGAGCGAGCACTGTGGTTCTGAACCCGCGGATGGCCGTTTAATGCCAACCTCATCAGGACCCGTATGCACGAGAAGAAAGTAACGTCTTACTTCTGGAGTAAGTGAAACCCTGGCTGACGGGCTCACGTCGTCAGTTCAGTCTGGGGCGGCCCAAAGCACGAGGGAGTACTCAAGATGGTGGGTTTCTCAGGACTATTAATATGTCGTCTAAAAGGCATTTCCCGTCTTTTCAAATTAAACAATAGCTGTAACCATACCCAACGTCCCGTCATCAAGTTCTCGCGATAAATTCATTTCCAAAACCAGATACTTCCTGCTTCTTGATACCGAGTGCTGTATGATTACTACGATTACTTAAACATTAATACCGGAAACGCCCTTCGGATTGCTTTGGATTGCATATCCACAGTCTGGGAAACCCATTTTGTAGGCAGAGCTCGCAAGGATGCAGGTCCAAGCACCCATCGCAGGTGGCCTGCAATGCAAACTATGCCCAACAAGTAACGAAAGGCTCACTGTGGGTTGGAGGTTAGAAAAGACCCACCACGTATCCCTATGCATTTCGTAAGAAACGAATAAATAGGGGAAAAGAAAGTATTTGAACAGTATGTACATGACTTGGGATGGTTGAAGCTAAGAGCAGCGGGACGAGTGGGCAAATTTAGCAATGCAAAGTACAGTTCTCCTAACAATGGATCACTACAACACAAAATGTAGTCTCACAAGAAGGTAATGAAGAAGCGATTAAACAGAAGTGGTCAAGATTTTACAAAGTGTGACTTAAATGGTTTCACGTATCTCTATTATAAGCTGCTTTCACGGGGACTTGGAATGTTACGATACATTGTATGTAATTCCTTGTGAGAATGAGTGAAGCTTGACTTGCTTTTTTATTTTTAGCAGCTCTACTGATTTTACGATTAATGGCGTAACATATTCTACAGAGGCTAATAGGCCATAAAATTATAGTCATTCATTCATTCATTCATTCATTCATTCATTCATTCATTCATTCATTCATTCATTCATTCATTCATTCATTCATTCATTCATTCATTCATTCATTCATTCATTCATTCATTCATCCATCCATCCATTCATTCATTCATTCATTCATTCATTCGTTTGTTCGTTCGTTCGTTCATTCATTCATCTATTCATTCAGCCATCCATTCATTCATTCATACTCAGTATCTCTCCTACTTAAATAGGTGTATGAGGTTTCCTTTTGAACATTTTGGCTGCGTGTGGCCTTCAAAGGTCGAGAGGTTGTACAACCTACCCCACCCCTCTCTCCCTTCTACCCACACACGAACGCATTCACTGATGCATGCACATGTGGACGCGTGCGTGCACACACCTATATGCATGGACACAACACCTGAACTATCTTTATGTTTTCCCCTCCTTTCGTTATTCGGCAAAATATCTCTTAAAGTTCAAAACTGATACTATTGAAATTTGGTGGAACATGAGGGCTTTTACCCAAGGAACAATCCTTTCAATTACATTTTTTATTTTTAAAGTTGATTCATAAAGAGATTTCATCACACGACACGAAATATATCGCGATGAGCGTTCTCCCACCAGAATCGCATCGCGAGATATCTCGCGATGCCCTTGCAAATTTCTCCCTTTTGCTATAACGGGCCAAAGGAGGTAAATCTTGTTAGCCTTTATAGCTGAAGGAATTTGCATGCAGATTTACTTCCCTTTATGAACTCTTTTCGACTAATGATCAGTAATTGTAACCTTTGTGCCTGTGGTGTGTGTGTGTGTGTATGTGTGTGTGTGTGTGTGTGTGTGTGTGTGTGTGTGTGTGTGTGTGTGTGTGTGTGTGTGTGTTGACAAAAAGGCGGGAAAGCGTACTGCAAAACGTTTGTTCTTTCAATTCCATGAACATATACTTTGATTTGGTTGATTGCTAGCTTCCAACTGCTTGTATTTGTCTGTACTAAATGTTTATATACATTTGCATTAGTTGTATATTGACATTTAAAGTTTCTCATTTTCTATGCGCCTGTGCGCTTCCCATACCAGCTAGTAAACTGTGGGGGTTTTTTCGTCTACTTTTTCATTTTTGCGCATGTACACACTCAATTCTATGATGTGTAATTCATAATTAGCATTTTTAGTCCCTTAGATCATTTTTTGAATGTAATGAGTAAAAAACAAACTTTCATTTGAGATATAATTAGTCTTGTTATCTTATGCCTTTGTATCTTTATTATATTTTTGAAAATGCATGAAAAACTTGCGATCCCGGAGAACGATCACAATATTTAGCCACGACTCCAGATGACGTCAAACATCATTCTGCCAGTATATCCCTGCGTTCCGTTGCACTCTGCTTCATCTCTGCTATCGTGTAGCAGCCTCAAGAGTTTTGATTGGTTGGTTTTATTTAATAACTTTTAAAGCACATTATCATTAAAAGTATAGGGTTTTGGGGGCCCTCTTTGAATACACGAATCCCCAATATTATTTTACACTCACATTTATCACTCTTGATCGAAGAAACGACTAAATAAAAGTATTAGGGTCGAAAATCATTCATACACAATCTTTGGTGACGTTTCAGCCAGTGGCAGAGGTCAACTTCCTGTCAAGGTCGCGCAGCAGCTCGAGCGCCTCAGAAGGAGCTCTAACTGCTTCACACTAGAGTGCGCCACCTGCTGTGCCTAGCAACAATGAAGCTACAGAACTCATAGCCGCATTTGATTGGCTCATACTAAACAGAACTAATTGGAAGTCAATCTACGGACTTGCACGGTAAACATGCTTCGAACCATGGAGTTTACATACCATGGAAGTGGCAAACGTGCCGATTGCTGTCAAATTTCGAAGAAATAAATGTTTTCGTGCTCTCATCACCGTGGCAGAGTGGATTGTATGTCGGTTTGATATCTGTGGTAATCGTCGGCATTTATACCCATGAGAGTAACGATTTAGCAGACGACACACGTTTTGGGATTCCCTTGACCTTCCTCTATGACTGGTGATGGTTATCTCCCTTTTGTTATTAATGGATTTTTCGATCCTAATGCTTTTATGAAGTTGTCTATTCGATCAAGAGGGATATAAATGAATGTGAACTTATTTAGGGGATCCATGTATCCAAAGAGGGCCTCCAAAACCCTCTACTTTTAATGGTAACGTGCTTTTAAAATAATTAATGAAACCGACCAATCGAAACTCCTGAGCCTGCTACACCATAGCAGAGATGAAGCAGAGTGCAACGGAACGCAGGGTAAGTGTCCCACACGCAGAGACCACTAGCAGACGCTAAATGAACTAAACTTCGCAGCGTCAGGTCTGGCTAGCAGATTATGCTGCCTGAATTATACAGGCCATGGAAGAGAAATGTTACCTTCCTTGGTGGAGTTGGCGCTCTTAGTGCCTTCTAGTTATCAACAGTTATTGCTGCACTGATTCCAGGACTTCTCTGAATGCCTTCGCAAGGTTGGGCGGGTTTCTCTTATGTATTGCGGCTGCTATTAACCCTGGTAAGAAGCTTAACTAAATACTGGCAAATAAGCAGCACATTTCACACGACAGAGAGGCAGACGGACGGACGGACGGACGGACGGACGGACAGAAGGACGGACAGAAGGACGGACGGACAGAAGGACGGACGGACAGACAGACAGACAGACACACAGACACACAGACAGGCAGACAGACAGACAGACAGACAGACAGACAGACAGACAGACAGACAGACAGACACACAGACAGACAGACACACAGACACACAGAAAGACACACAGACACACAGACAGACTCACAGACAGACACACAGACAGACAGACAGACACACACAGAGACAGACAGACAGACGGACAGACATACAGACGGACAGACAGAAAGGCACACAGACAGACAGACAAACAGACAGACACACAGACAGACACACACAGACAGACAGACAGACACACAGACAGGCAGACAGACAGGCAGACAGACAGACAGACAGACAGACAGACAGACAGACAGACAGACAGACAGACACACAGACAGACAGACAGACACACAGACACACAGACAGACAGACACACAGACACACAGAAAGACACACAGACACACAGACAGACTCACAGACAGACACACAGACAGACAGACAGACACACACAGAGACAGACAGACAGACGGACAGACATACAGACGGACAGACAGAAAGGCACACAGACAGACAGACAAACAGACAGACACACAGACAGACACACACACAGACAGACAGACAGACAGACAGACAGACTGACAGGCTGACAGACAGACACTCACACAGACAGACAGACATACAGACAGACAGACAGACAGACAGACAGACAGACAGACAGACAGACAGACGGACACAGACACAGACACACAGACTGACGGACGGACGGACGGACGGACGGACGGACAGACGGACAGAGATAGAGACATAGAGATAACGAGAGATATACAGAAAGAGATATAGACAGACAGAGACACACATATAGACACAGATAGACAGAGACAGACAGACAGACAGACAGACGGACGGACGGACGAACGGACAGAGAGAGAGAGAGAGAGAGAGAGAGAGAGAGAGAGAGTGAGAGAGAGAGATAGAGAGAGAGGGGGGGGGGGGTTGGGAGAGAAGAAGGGAGGGAGGGAGAGATAGAGGTGGGGTGTAGAGTGGCTTGTGGAACGTGGGATTAAAATAAGGTTGGGCTGGGGCCAAGGAAGTGTGTGTAGAAAGTTGAGTGTAGGCCGGGTGACTGTGCAATGAGGAATGTGGGTGGAATGGGGTGGGGGTGGGGTGGGTGGGGGATGGATGCGGATGAGCAGGGGGGACGAGGGGGGGGGGGGGAGGGAGGGGGGATGCAACGTGGTGGAGAGTGAAAATAAGGGGTCGAGATGAGCAAGATTAAAGGTGAAACATCATAATTTATGTGTAATGTGTATCGTGATGCTGGGTTGTGGGATATAGCTGAAGTGCATGGGGTTGAGACAATGGGCCTGCAGATAGGAACGACGGTGTAGGTGGTGGTGGTGGATGTGGGCGGAAGGGGGTGGGGATGGGATACTGAGGTGTAGGCTGGAAGTGTGGCGAGCTGGATAGGAATACCACGCGCGATTTGGGTTTGTGGGAATAACTTCCTTAGGCTACACTAGTGGACTCGTCCTAGGAGAGGGGTGCGGATCACAAAATCCGGAGGGCCACAGCATCTCATTCAGGGCGTTTATGCTCAGAACAAGGCCGCATCACCCTGCCGACTGCCGCAAATGTAACAGTTTGGACCAAACCCTGCCAACAGCGCCTTTGTGCACCATCCCACCCCCCACCCCGTATATTCGCTGTCTTTCCCATATCTCTTACCTCGGACGAATCTCCTCGTGTGGCCCGCCCGAGGAAGCCCTTCAGGTTTGGGACGTTGAAATAGTGTTAATTAAGCAGCAGGCAGCTCTGGTAAACTGTGTCCGATGCAAGAACAACAAACAAGACGTAACAATCATTGCAACAGAACTTCATTGAGCCGTTTGCAGTGCCTACGACTTCCGTAATCAGCTTGCCAGAAGAAAGCATGCAGTCGGTACGAATAGCATTACAAATGGGGGGAATGCATAACTAAGGCATCCGTGGCAAAAAAAACCAAACGACAGCACATCTCGTAACTTTAAAAGATAATTGAATAAAACACCTATGTAACTTTCTTACAGGACATTGCCCGCCTTTCATAATATGAGTGTGACAAAGAATCGACGATTTCGTGACTGCAGGTAGTGTGCAAGTTCATTTTTATTACTTACAGTGCACAGGAACATCTTTTATGGACGTTCCATGTTTGTTCTAAGCGTGCGACTCGATTGCAGATGTACCACATGAAAGGAAGCTTCGCTAAAATTGCTTCGCATCAAACTGTTCATCCTAAGGTCATACAGGTCGATGAAAATCCTCCTTATCTATCAAATTCGCTTTTTGAGGATGAGATGAATATTAGCTCCACATCTGAGTAGGTTCCACCTCCTTCTTCGAACGTCACACAACGAACGACATCAAGGAACAACCAGTGACAAAAAAATCTGAACGATACATGGCCTTTAAGAAAAAAGTGGAAAAGATACACGCGCAACTTTAGTAGCCAGAGCGCGCCACAAACGTTTGCTGAAACTAATGTGCAAGATTTTTTTTAAATCGACATTAACTGAACTGCAATGAAACGTATTTGCCTTGCAGTCATTCGTGCCGAGAACAAACTTACATTGGCCAGCTCTACGAAAGAAAGTGATCATCATGAACGGCTTTCCTTCTCTAGAACCGTTAAACCTCATCAACGTACACACTGTCTCTTGGATCGTCGTTGCGGCTATTCCTGCATTTCAGTGCAGTGACTATTATCTCAAAGAGCAATTATACGAAAAGGCTAACATCATGTTTTAGTCCTGAGGCCAAGCGGCTCTATCAGCCCTAGAAAAAGGAAGTGTCGGCTACAAGTTTAGACCAAAATGTTTTGACATATTTTGAAAGAAGACACCTAGTACATGACATTTTGAGAGACTATAACTTTGGGTAGAATCTAAATAATGAGATTTTTCTGTTTTTGAAATTCGTTTTTCACGCAAACAGGTAAAAAGAAAAAAAATTGTGTTTTAACTTTTTTATTTTCCCCGACTAAAGAAAGTAGGCATGTTCAAATATTACAATAATTCATGTATTGGAGTATGTTAGTGATTTAGGTTTAGTAAGCAATTAATTAAGAATAAAAAACTTGTTTTACTCAAATCATTTGAGTTGCCTCCCTTGATAGTCAACATACGTAGCAATGTGCACACACCACCACCTAATGCTTATGCACATCTCTTGGTTGCACAATCTCCACACAAACACAATACTGTTGAAATCATTCCCAGTCTGAATCAATGGAATCAATGTCTCCTTCAAAATACATTTCAGTGTCAGAACCACTACTGTCAGTGTCAATTGTGTTGTCCATGTCTTCCTCCACCAACGCCGACTGTTTGTTCACACACCCAACACATGCACACAGTTGTGTGCATGGCAGAGAATTGCGGTGACAGCTGCTAATAAAATATAGTTTGCTGTATAGATTATCCATTTCTCTATTTGTTTCCCAAATTTCAGGTTAAACTAATGTTGAGATCATGGTTAATTTTGTTTCCAAAAAGATCGTTACTAGCATCCACTTTGGTAAGACGCCATTCTAAGATTATCGCCCAAAATCTGGTTTAAAAAATAAAATACAACATTTGCGTACTCATTATCGCACTAAAACTTATGCGTATTTACCACTTTGTTCATTTTTGTACCTTGAATCTGTATTCTGGGGATTGTTTGAGCCTAAGATCATGTTCATTTTTTTGGGTCATATACCTCCTACCTACTGACTTTCTTTGGACATTATTTATTTTCCCTAGACTGCCCCTTTAACTTGGTTTCGTGCAACAAGCAACACTATTTTCCTCACATGATTATGGTGTAAATAGACCTCAAATGATCAATCAGGCAATCAATCAACTAGTTTTTACTCAAATGTAACGAAAGTTTAACGTTCAACTTACTAGTACGAATTTTTCTGGAGCCCAAGTATATGTTGATTTGCATTTTTTTAGACTTTGTCTTTCTGCACACAATACAGACAGGAGGCAGGATATGCTCGCTCCTGGTAGTCGATTCTCGGCTGTTCTGTCTTTGTGGTCTCATTCTTTTTCCTCGGTGAAACAGCTCCCGCAGCTTTGCCTTTCTCAAAGCGACGATACGCCTGTTCGATTCTTCGTTTGTTTGTGAAACGAACGCGTTTCACTTTCAGGCGTTGATTGTAAAGCAAGTTTCTCAGCTATCACACGTTCTTCGCCGTCTAAACTACTCCACTGCTTGCTTGACCATATGGTGGTATCCACTTAATCTCTGAGAAACTCTCTAAATCTAGAGAATTAATGTCTTCGCAGCAATGCGAAATGCACTTGTCAAGCGCCGTTGTTTAGGCTAGAAACTCGTATGCAAGGGACGCAACTCCGAATCTGGTACCGTCAAATAGGCGTTTTTCATACTTTTTTTCCCAACTTCTTTTAATTATCATACGTTATTTAGATTCATTTGAAAGTTATAGTGTACAAAATATCAACAAAGAATATTCCCTTAACCCATGAGAGCAAATATATTTTGGTCTAAACAACTATCCGAAGCTTTTGAATGATAGAGCTGCTTGGCCTCAGGACTATTTACAGCAAAAAAAATCTCAAGGGTCGAAACTGTGTGTGTACCGCAGAAAGAGAGACAATTCACAAACGGACACATTTTCCATCGACTTCATGTGTTCGTGTTTTCTCCATTTTGCAGTTCATTTTTCACTGGATTTTACAAACCTTTGACCTCTCAACAACTGAGATGCAACAGCTTTGGTGTTGACGCCATTCACCAAGTAGGTTGGAGGTAAGAATTGACCTATCAACTCTGCATACGCGATTAATTTAAAATTGGATTATTACGGATATCGCGACTTGACTTGCTTCTATTCTAACCAGTGCTGGTGATTGTACATGATCAATTGTCTTACATTGCCTACAAAGGCTAATAGGTCGTAAAACTTCGTCTATCCATCCATCCGTCCATCTATCCCTTGCCGCCGCCTTGGAAGGAATCTCGGCACTGCCATGGGATTCTCTAAGAAGGGCTAAGTACATCTCTGCCTCTGTGTATTTCCATCACAACCCCACCTCTCCGCCTACGACCACCACCACCCCAACCCCTAATCCCATGCGCAAGGACGACTTTCTACTTTGTTCCCCACTCTTGGATTTCCGCCCTTAAAGAGTTCCGCCCTGATAGATCTCTGCCCTCGCAACATGTTGTGATGACTGACGAACAGAAGAACGGCCCAATTCAATGAGTTTGGTGAATAAATATGGAACACATTTTGGGGAGTCTTGAACTGATTGATGACAGTTGTCCTGAAGCAGCGTAACCGATAAATCTAAGGTAATACTTCTGTATATCATTGGGAAACTGGTTAACAACAGCCTCACTCCACCTCTTCTCCCTCGTCTACTCTCCTACCCTCACCCATTTTCTTCTGCCTACATTATGTTACTATTCTGTAGAAGCGGGGACCTTCTGCAGCACATGCTTAAAGCTACATGGGTAAGCTTTCTGCTTTACTCTGAGTGCCAAGTTCAGACGTGAAAGTCCATATATATATATATATTTGCTGTAGATGTCCACCCCTCCTGGCACAGAGATCCACAGGGCGGAGATCTGCTAGCGTCCCTCGGGAACACTTAGTCTCCGATTCAGGTCTCTGAATAGCTGCCGCTCACTGCTGTGCTGCTGCTGACTTTGACAGCACCGGCGGCTGTGTCCACAATGTACTCGAGGAGTAAGGTCATGATCGTTACATGTCTATGGTGCTGAGGGTGCATGGCCTGGAGAGTGAACCTGTAGTAACCTTCCTTGGGGAGTTGACCCTGTATTTCGAGGCTGGTCTGCGCCACGGAGATTTTCACTGCATTATTGAGGTTGGGGATTTCCTCCTCGGCGTACGTCAGAGTGTGGATGGTCGCTATTGGTTGGACTAAGTTGATCTTGAAGTCAACTTTTCCCTGGGGACAGTGGACAAAGTCCAGAAATAGAGAAGCATCTGCCACGCCGAAAGCCTTGGCCCTGTCTTCTGCTCCATAGTCGTAGGTGTAGTCTCCTGGGTAGGGGTGCAGAGGTGTCATTTCCTGAAATTGCAAAAGGCAGAATTCGGGGTGATCATATTAGCATCGCAAAACATTTTGTAGCATACATAACTCAGGATAGCATAGCAGAGCATATAATTAGATATTATACATAGCATAGCATAGCCTAGCACGGCATAGCACATGGCATAGCCCTGCAATGCATAGCAAAGCACAGCATGGCATGGCATGGCATAGCATAGTGTTGTGTAGTGTAGCACAGCATAACACATCATAACACACGGCATAGCACTGCATAGCTAGCACTGCATAGCATAGCACTACATAGCATTGCATGGTATAACACATGGCATAACACATGGGATAGTGTACTGTAAGGCAAGGCACGGCATTGCATAGTGTTGTACAGCATAGCATAGCATAGCAAAACATAATGTAGTGTTGTATAGCATAGCATAACATAGCATAGCAAAGCATAGCAAAACATAATGTGGTGTTGTATAGCACAGCATGGCGTAGCACAATTTGGCGTAACACAGCACAGCACGGCATAGTATAGCATAGCAAAGCATAGCATTGTGTAGTACGGCATAGCAAATCATAGAGTTGCGTAGTATAGCATAGCAAAGCATAGCATTCTGTAGTATAGCATAGCAAAGCATTGCGTTGTGTAGTATAGCATAGCAAAGCATAGCATTGTGTAGTATAGCATAGCAAAGCATAGCGTTGTGTAGTATAGCATAGCAAAGCATAGCGTTGTGTAGTATAGCATAGCAAAGTATAGTGTCGTGTAGTATAGCATAGCAAAGTATAGTGTCGTGTAGTATAGCATAGCAAAGTATAGTGTCGTGTAGTATAGCATAATTCTGTGAATCAGAGTCGGTAGTGACTCGGGCACAGTTCACAATGAATGCGTAATAGACTTGACCCTTCGCATTACAACACTGCGCCAAAAATAGTTCGTTCTGGGTGCTATTTTCCTCCCATGTTTTACAGAAATCATTCAGATGTCAAAACTTGTTTCCATTTCAACACAAACATTTCATTTTATCGAATAAGTAAGGTATGAGTTTAGTGCGAAATAGTCTTAGAACTACTTTAACAGCGTATGTCAGGGAGCAGAGGGTTATTCCACAAGCTTCTCGTGTGACCTCCTCATGCATATTCCGGACGGAATCCTTCCACCACGTGATATGAACTGTGCTAGAGACTCTTTCGCCGGCAGGCGAAGTCTGCACAGCTTAGCATATCATATTGTGGCATGCCATAGCATTGGGTGCTGTAGTGTAGTACAACATAGCATAACACGGCATGGTATGAAATGGCATAGCGTAGCATATCATGACATGGTGTAGCATAGCAAGGCACGACATGGGATGGCAAAGCGTATCATAGTGAAGAATAGCATATCATGGCATAGCATAGCATGGTGTAGCATAGCACAGGATAGTGTAGCATAACATAGCATATAATTGTTTGGCCTAGCATACTGCAGTATAGCACAGCATAGCATTACATGGTACCTCATGGCCTGGCTACAAAAATGCAATTGACACTCATTGTTAGGCCATAGTCGAAACCAAGCATGACACAGTACAGCAAAGCACGGTGTTGTGACTTGTCTTCTACGTAAAGACCTGTCTATGCGGGGGTTCTCCTAGCTTGCACTAGGAAGTCGAAGTCCACAATATAAAGTGGACGTTTTCAAAAAGTTTTATTTACGCACTGGTCGATTCACAGCGACGAAATCAGTAATCAGCATTACCATAAGCGCACTCCATGCACTCTCGGGGCTCGACCCTGTGAGGACAAAATCGCTGTCTGTGTGCTATCACTCGTCTCCTCGTCGCCTTCTCATCTTTTCTCTGTTGTGCGCTCTCTCGCACACGCCTGCACTCTCGCCTTACATGTATATACCTTTTTACAGGATTCCCCTCGACTATCTGAAAGCGGCTCGAATGACATCACGTGACACTTCGAAAAGCGAATTGACTCTGACTACGTCACGCAACTAAGCAGCGACAAGGTGGAGGACACTCGCGGAAGAGCTTGAAGCCATCACTACATTCTAGGACATTCCAGATCCTTCACAACAACCGCATAGCAGAACAATGCATGGCGCAAACCTGCTTAGCATAGGCAGAGCAGCTGAGCACAGCACAATACAGCACAGTACAATAGAACACAGAATAATACAACATAATATGATACATAGATCACAATTAATTGCCAAAAACGATAATTATTCGTGTATATCGCGCGAAATCCATTGTTGAAAAGCACGAACAACTCGTTTCCATTACTATCAATACATTTCTCCTTTGACAGTTCTCTCATGAAACTCTCTACACTATTCTTTTACGTGATGACAACTCAAATTTATCCTACATAAGCGCATACTTAAACACATGCTTACACACACACACACACACACACACACACACACACACACACACACACACACACAAACACACACAAACACACACACGCAAACACACATACACACACACACACACCTACACACACACACACACACACACACACACACACACTCGCACTAACACACACAAGCATGCACATGCACACTCAGAGCATTTGAAGAAGAAGAAAAACATCGTCTTAATTACGACCTGGCGACAGGCAATGTTGTAGACCACCATAATGAAGTAGGTAGGTCCATGGTCCTCAGCATGACCATACACGAACAGCTTGAACAGGCCTTGGGCGGGCGGTCGCACGGTGACAACGACCTGGTTTTCTGGATAGCGTCTGATGAAGGTGTACCCAGGAACCATGCGGCCCTCGTGAATGAGCTCCGCCATCAAGCCATTCAGTCTTTTCTTGCTCGTTCTCAGCTGTAAAATGTCCACAGAACACGAAACAAAGAAACTCTAAGAAGAGGGACACAACTCCATTTTAGGTTAGAAAAATCGTTTTAGAAAACTGGGAATGAATGACTGTGTATTGCTTGATGGTCTATCGGCCTTATTTGACTATGAAAGACCTCATCATTTGTTGTTTGAAAAAGTAATAGTATAGAATTAAAAAAGATGTACATATCTATAATGTATGTATACACATACGTGTGGCTCTACTAATTTCTTCACATGTAAACATACACATGAGTATATATACAATCATCGATGACAAATGTTGCAAATATTATTTATTGTTACCAAACACCGTAATTGGATTTTTGAAGAAATCCATGAGAGATATTTCAAATATTCAAAACTTGTTATAACAAGAAGGGCAAAGCCCATACGACTCACATGCTTGACCTTGACCTTCAGGTGACCTTCAAGGTCAACCAAATAAACCTAGCAATGACATCATATACTAAGAAACGCTTTACACATTTTTCATACAAAATACATGTGACCTTGACCCAAGGTCAAGGTCATCCAAGGTCATGCAACACAAAGCTGTTAATTCAAGACATAGGAAGCACAATGGTGCTTATTGGCACTTTCTACCATGAGATATGGTCACTTTTAGTGGTTCACTACCCCATTTTGGTCACATTTCATAAGGGTCAAAGTGACCTTGACCTTGATGATATGTGACCAAATGTGTCTCATGATAAAAGTATAACATGTTTCCCATATAATTATAAAATTTGAAACAGTTATCTTCCATAGTTCAGGGTCAAGGTCACTTCAAAATATGTATACAATCCAATTTTAAAGACCTCCTGTGACCTTGACCTTGAAGCAAGGTCAATCAAACTGGTATCAAAAGATAGGGATTACTTTGTCCTATATACCATACATAGGTCAGGTATCCAATCTCAAAAACGTCAGAAAATTGGGAAAATGTGAAAAATGGCTCGATTTCCTTTGTCGACTCCTATGAAGGAGTTAGGAATGGATGGATAGATGGTGCCCTCATGAGTTCAAAGCCAACGCGAAGCCTCTGCTGGGCTATTGATAGTCTCTTTTCAAGGTGTAGATGGCCCAGGAAGCTAAGGTGTCGGATTTTGCAGCGAGGCACTGTGCCGTGGTTTAATCTCCGGGGCGGGAGAGATGAGGGAAAAGTTAAAAACAAATCGTATATAATCTCGTCATTTTACATAGTTTACATTATCCCTCCAGGTTTACTGGAGGTCCTACAGACTTTATCCCTCCAGGTTTACTGGAGGTCCTACAGACTTTATCCCTCCAGGTTTACTGGAGGTCCTACAGACTTTATCCCTCCAGGTTTACTGGAGGTCCTACAGACTTTATCTGTGTGTGTGTGTGTGTGTGTGTCTGTCTGTCTGTCTGTCTGTCTGTCTGTCTGTCTGTCTGTCTGTCTGTCTGTCTGTCTGTCTGTCTGTCTGTCTGTCTGTCTGTCTGTCTGTCTGTCTGTCTGTCTGTCTGTCCCGACTCCACGGCTTATATCTCAAAAACTACTGGACGGATTTCCTTGATATTTTGCACACTAACTGGAAGTTAGGTCCGATTGAATGTATCAAATTTTCAGAATCGAGACTTGAAGAGAAAGTGGTTTTGTAAGGTTGTACACTCCAGAGTGCCTCCCCAAATACGCGGTTCATAGAGTGGCAAAATTGCGTAATGTGTGACGTCATTAACAACGTTACGTCATTTGCAAGTAGAGTTTCCAGGAGCGTGGGTCCTATATAGAATCCATGCGAGAATGAATAATTTAGAGAAGCTTGGAGAAGGAGGAAGAAGGATTTTTTACGATGCAAGCAGTCATTTGATGGAATGGCGACCCACTCTACAGCCACGCCCCTTTTCTCGCTGTATCTCGCGTGATTACCGATGCGCCGGAGGCAAAATGGCTTCCGAATGAACGCTGATTTGTTGCGTTGTATTCCGGACATCATTTGTGTCTCATTTTTGCCAGACAGTGAGAAGATTTCTCAGACTGTGATAGACAGGGGTATGAATAAATACCACTCAAGTTATTTAGACGAAATTAAGATCTATGAGCAAGCGGAATAAACGGTCGAGTTGACAGCTTGGTGCTTCAGATCAATGCGAAAAAATGAAGCTCCATATCGACTTTCTTTCCATCTTGACGCTGCTAAGCAGAAGATCAACCATCCTCATTGCTCGTGCAAAGCAGGGTAAGTGGTTTTTTTTAATAATAATTTATCTGTTACTTGTTTGATGGAGTAACCTAAGCTCGCATTCCAAAATTGTAGAACCTACTGAGTACTGTTGAAGTGTTGTGTGTGGAGCCAAAAAGCTTGCGCAACTGTCCTTCGCACTGACTGTCCTATGCACGGACTGTCCTTTGCATTAACTGTCCTTCACACTGACTGTTCTATGCACTGACTGTCCGATGCACTGACTGTTCTATGCACTTTCACACTGACCAGTGCACAGAATGACCGGCACATGTCCGAAGCACTGGTGAGCGCGACAAAAACTTGGAGCGGACTGTTAGATCTTTACCCACTGTAGAAAGCGCACTTCCCCTCCTCTCCTTCGTGACTATCTCCTTGTCAGTGTGAAGGACAGTTAATGCAAAAGACGGTCAGTGCAAAGGACAGTCGGTGCATAGGACAGTCAGTGCGAAGGACAGTTGCACAAGCTTTTTGGATCCACACACAACACTTCAAGAGTAGGTTCTACAATTTTGGAATGCGAGCTTAGGTTACTCCATCAAACACGTAACAGATAAATGATTAAAAAAACAACAACACTTACCCAGCCTTGCACGAGCAATGAGCAGTAATGTTCAATTTCTAATGCAGATCTGAGACTCACCCCCGCACAGACTCCTTTGCTTTTATTCAGCCGGTTGAGATTTAGCTGCTTGTGTGGCCACGGAAAAGAACGTTATAAATGCTTTACAAATACTCTGCCATATCAATTCTCTAATGGCTCAGCTGGTAGAACGTTGGACTCTTGGTCATGCATGACCAGGTTCGATTCTGCGCTGAAACGTTTTTTTCTTCTCTTTTTTCGAGAGGTTGTGGGTTTCAACCCGAACTGGTTTTTTGTGTTTGTATGTGTGTGTGTGTTTTCCCCCCCACTTTTCTCGAGAGGTTGCGGGTTCGAACCCGATCTTTTTTATTTTTTATTTTCCCTCCAGGTTTACTGGAGGTCCTACAGACTTTATCCCTCCAGATTTACTGGAGGTCCTACAGACTTTATCTGTCTGTCTGTCTGTCTGTGTGTGTGTGTGTGTCTGTCCCGACTCCACGGCTTATATCTCAAAAACTACTGAACGGATTTCCTTGAGATTTTGCACACTGACTGGAAGTTAGGTCCGATTGAATATTATTAAATTTTCAGAATCGAGGTTTGAAAAGAAAGTGACTTTTTTACATTTTGGTGTTGCAATGAAAACGATACAACAGACTCCATTTGCAAAATATGTGACGTCATCATTTGACGTCGAATAACGTGACGTCATTTGCGAGGAGATTTTTGAGAAGGGTGAATTTGGAGAACATTGGTGAAGGAGAAAGAAAGATTTTTTACGATGCGGGTCGTTTGTATCCTGGACGTTTTGTACCTAGTCGTTTCGTACCCTAACCGGTTAGAGTTAGGGTTAGGGTTAGAGTTAGGGTTAGAGTACAAAAGGTACGAATCGACTAAATGAGGTGCACAACGACAAGGGTACGAAACGTCCTGTATTCGACTTTTATCCCTCCAGGTTTACTGAAGGCCCTCGCAGCTGTATTGGGGGGTTTTTAATGCCAAAATCTGGAGGTTCAGCGCCAGCGGTTTTTATCCCTCCAGGTTTACTGGAGGTCCTACAGACTGTATCTGTCTGTCTGTCTGTCTGTCTGTCCCGACTCCACGGCTTGTATCTCAAAAACTACTGGACGGATTTCCTTGACATTTTGCACACTAACTGAAAGTTAGGTCCGATTGAATGTATCAAATTTTCAGAATCGAGGCTTGAAGAAAAAGTGGTTTTTTAAGGTCGTATTCTCGAAATTACCGGTCGAAAAATGATTGAAATGACAATTGACGGAATAGCCAAATTTGACGTCATTAATAACGTTACGTCATTTGCAAGTACAATTTCGATCCTATATGCCAGGAGAAGAATTTCGAAACACCTGGGGAGGTAGGCAATTTGATGGAATGGCGAAATTCCAACATGTGCGACGTCATCAATAACGTGACGTCATTTGCGAGGACAGAGAATGAATTTAGATAGATAGATATGTCCTCAGATGTCTTAGGCCGCGAGGCCTTTATCTGATCTTTTGATCAGTACTTATGGCTACTCTCACTTTTTACTACCCTAGTTCTAACGATCTTAAAAGATCGTGCCTATTCTCTATACTTTTCTTCCGGTGGCTTATGAGTGGCAGAGAGTGGTATACGTGGCAACAGCGGGTGGCCAACATCATCACAGTACATGTAGTCTTTGAACATCGTGTCAATTCTGTTTTTGAAGCTGTTTAATGATGAACACTGAATTTGAGAACACTGGTAAAGGAGAAAGAATTATATCTGTGTGTCGACTCTCTGTCTCTACATTTCAATTGACGTAACAGCAGAAATTATGGGTAACCTTTTACACAGTTTTAGATCGAAATCGAGTCCTTCGTATGTTGAACGTCTACGTTGAACAAATACTTTTTGTCTGCATTTCTCGTACTGGCACAACTTGGTGACTTAAAGAAGTCGCTCCACTCCACGTCTACGAGATCATTGTACAATTTGTAAGCCTATATTAGGTCACCACGAATTCTTCTTCTCCTCACTCAATAGTACATGTACTACCAAGTTCTGTTCGTGTGGCCTAGTGGCAGTGAATCGATAATAAACTTACCTGAAATAGACCTTGAGTATCCTAAAATGTACAAGACCACTCAAATTTCATGAACTATCATCCATTTTCCTACAATTGTGTAGTACAATCGTTTTAGCGTTTTTAATCGACCCTGATACGACCTATCGCGATTTTGTCCTTTCATATCATGGTCGAAACTTCGCTGGCTTCGCGGATCGCTTTCGCCTATCAGACGACAGCTTCGTATACAATCATCACTGCGAGGCAGCGCGAAATTTACCGAAGTCGACCAAAAAACTCGCATTCATACAAATAATGAACCAATTCGAGTTTCTTTCTCAGATTATTCAGACTTTGTCCGATTATTACCACCGTAAGATAGCAGGAATTTCACATCCGGCGTCATCGCTTCTGATTGGCCGGTTTGTGTCACGTGACGGTGATAGTTTCGTCTGCTACTCGCTCTGACGTTATGGTCCAAGTAGTTTGATGTTTACTTCGTCCGCTGAACGCTGCCAAGACTAATGCGCGAATGAATGAAGTATGATTTCATAATTTTTCAGGATTAATACAAATTTATATCAAATACATCAGTTCAATTTAATCGAGTCAATTAATCGAGTACATGTCCACCAAGTCAAAAATGTGTTGAGTGGAATGCAAGTCAGAAAAGTTACACTTGCAGTCTAACACCATCAGATTATCTGCAACTTTTCGAAGCAAATCTAGCCTAAAAACCTACCAGTTATGCATCGTGTTAACAGGATTTTTTTTAATATGCCAAAACCTGGAGGTTCAGCGCCAGCGGTTTTTATCTGTGTGTCTGTCTGTCCCGACTTAACGGCTTATATCTCAAAAACTACTGGACGGATTTCCTTGACATTTTGCACACTAACTGGAAGTTAGGTCCAATTGAATGTATCAAATTTTCAGAATCGAGGCTTGAAAAAAAAGAGGTTTTTTAAGGTCGTTCACTCGACATCGCCTCCCCAAATACTCCATTCATGGAATGGCGAAATTGCGAAATGTGTGACGTCATCAACAACGTGACGTCATTTGCGAGTAGAGTTTTGATAAGGATGAATTTCGAGAACATTGGTGAAAGGATAAAGAAGGATTTTTTAACGATGCAAGTAGTCAGTTGATGGAATGGCGACCCACTCCACAGCCACGTCCCTTTCTCGCTGTATCTCGCGTGGTAACAGTTGCAAGCGCCAAAATGGCTTCCGAATGAACGCCGACTAACTCGTTGCATTGTATTCTGGACAGCATTTGTGTCTCATTTTTGCCAGACAGTGAGAAGATTTCTCAGACTGTGATAGACAGGGGTATGAATAAATACTACTCATGTTATTTAGACGAAATTAAGATCTATTACCAAGCGGATTAAACGGTAGAGGTGACAGCTCGGTGCTTCACTCTTCAGATCAATGCGGGAAAAATTAAGCAGCACATTATGTATCGACTTTCTTTCGATCTTGACGCTGCTAAGCAGAAGATGAACCATCCTCATTGCTCGTGCAAGGCTGGGTAAGTGTTGTTGGTTTTTTAATCATGTATCTGTTACGTGTTTGATGGAGTAAGCTAAGCTCGTATTCCAAAATTTTCCCTCCAGGTTTACTGGAGGTCCTACAGACTTTATCTGTCTGTGTGTGTGTGCGTGTGTGTGTGTGTGTGTGTGTGTGTGTGTGTCTGTCTGTCCCGACTCCACGGCCTATATCTCAAAAACTACTGGACGGATTTCCTTGAGATTTTGCACACTGACTGGAAGTTAGGTCCGATTCAATATTATCAAATTTTCAGAATCGAGGTTTGAAAAGAAAGTGACTTTTTTACATTTTGGTGTTGCAATGAAAACGATACAACAGACTCCATTTGCAAAATCTGTGACGTGATCATTTGACGTCGAATAACGTGACGTCATTTGCCAGGAGATTTTCGAGCAGCATGGATCCTATTATAGAATCAATGCGAGGAGAATAAATTCGAGAACATCGGTGAAGGTGAAAGAAGGATTTTTTACGATGCGTGTCGTTTCGTATCCTGGACGTTTTTGTACCTAGTCGTTTTGTACTAAGACGCGCACTCGGCTATTTTTACACTACGCGAAGCGAGGTACGGATTTACACACGTTGCATTGTCTTTGTCATCACAGTTTTTAACAAATTCAGCATTTTTAACAACAGTATTTTCTCCTGAGGTTCAACAGTGAAAGGAATCTTGTGCATCACAAATTACGAAGTTCGATTTTTCTGTTCTTCTCGCGTTTATCATTTTATGCTGCTCGATCGTCTGCTGCTCAGGCCGGGCGTAGATCATAATTATGCGTCCGGTGTTTATTTCTTTATTTAGACCAGCTTGTTAGGGACGTGCTTTTCCGTGGAGAAAATTGTGTATAGATCTTTTACGAGAGATATAGTTTACTGACACCTTGACCCTTTTCCCAGCTTTAGTTTAGTGTGGGGATTTTCATTTTAGTGTTTACGCTCGCTTCTCCACGCACTCGGTTAATTATTGTTCATGTTTACAAATTACGAAACAAACGGTTTCTCACACACATATCGCTGTCAAGAAATACTATAAAAACCCTTGCACGCACTTGCATTCTGCTATTCGTTCACTAAACTTTATTCCTCACGCACGTGGCATAATCTATACAACATATCTCGCACAAGCGCTCTGGGGGAGACACGCGAAAACGGGGAGATCACTCTGTCGGAAATCTCGCTAAAATCAGCCGAGTGTGCGGTCTTATTAATGTATGGTCTTTGGTTCAGTCTCTTAACCCTGAGATGGGTTGTTGAGGCACCACTGATGACTTTCGGACAATCTTCCTCCATCGATCTCTATCCTCTGTGGCTCGCTGTGAGTCAGCAAAGGTCAAGCCTGTCCACTCTTTGATGTAGTATTCCCACCTCTTTCTCTGCCTGCCTCTCCTTCTCCCACCTGGTACGCGTACGGTACCTTGCAGGATGGTCTTGGCCAGCCCACTGCCTCTTGACACGTGACCGTACCACTTCAGCTTTCTGCTTTTCACGATTGAGAGCAGGTCTTCGTGCTGTCCAATTGCTCTCCTGACCCTGTTGCTGATTTCCTCATTCGTGACATGGTCTTTATATGAGATGTTCAAAATCTTGCGGTGGTTTACGGAAAAGAACGTTATAGATGCTTTAAAAACACTCAGCCATATCAGTTTTCAATGGCACATTTGGTAGAGCATTGAACTCTTGGTCATGCGTGCGCTGAAACTTTTTTCTCTCTCTTTTTTCGAGAGGTTGTGGGTTCAAACCCGACCTGGTTTTTTGTGGTTTTGTGTATGTGTGTTTTCCCCTCCTCTTTTCTCGAGAGGTTGCGGGTTCGAACCCGATCTTATTTAAATAGTGCCAAAACCTGGAGGTTCAGCGCCAGCGGTTTTTATATATATGCCAAAACCTGGAGGTTCAGCGCCAGCGGTTTTATTCTGTGTGTCTGTCTGTCTGTCTGTCCCGACTTAACGGCTTATATCTCAAAAACTACTGGACGGATTTACTTGTCATTTTGCACACTAACTAGAAGTTAGGTCCGATTGAACGTATCAAATTTTCAGAATCGAGGCTTGAAGAGAAAGTGTTTTTTTAAGATCGTACACTCGAGAGCGCCTCCCCAAATGGCGAAATGTGTGACGTCATCAACAACGTGACGTCATTTGCGAGTAGAGTTTTGATAAGGATGAATTTCGAGAACATTGGTGAAAGGATAAAAACCGCTGGCGCTGAACCTCCAGGTTTTGGCAAATATATTAATCTTTTTTATCCCTCCAGGTTTACTGGAGGTCCTACAGACTTTATCTGTGTGTCTGTCTGTCTGTCCCGACTCCACGGCTTATATCTAAAAAATTACTGGACGGATTTCCTTGACATTTTGCACACTAACTGGAAGTTAGGTCCAATTGAATGTATCAAATTTTCAGAATCGAGGCTTGAAGAGAAAGTGGTTTTTTAAGGTCTTACACTCGAGAGCGCCTCCCCAAATACTCCATTCATGGAATGGCCAATCTGTGACGTCATCAACAACGTGACGTCATTTGCGAGTAGAGTTTTAGTCGGGACAGACAGACAGACAAACACACACACACACACACACACACACACACACACACACACACACCAGGGCCGGATCTAGGGGGGGTGCTGGGGGTGCTCGAGCACCCCCCCCCCAAAAAAAAAAAACAAAAAAAAACTCCGTGGCAGCCGGGAGTTGGGGGAAGGAGGGAGGGGGGGGGGGGGGGGTGGTTGCTCAAATATGTTGATCTACTTCCCACCTCATCGGATATCGGCACACTTTGCTTGGTAGCAGAGACAGTATAGTTAGTAAAAAGCTTGGGAAGGAGGGGGGGGGGGGGGGGGGGGGGCTAAAAGATGCTGGGCCCAGATGCTGTACTACTCTCCACTTGGTATAAGCACACTCTACTTGGCAGCCAAGGTAGCTGGGGAGGGAGGGGGGGGGGGGGGGGTGCTGCTATAATTAAGATGCCTTCCTTTTGCTACTCGCACAGACAAATCAAACCCGGGCAGAGACAGGAAGAATCTGTGACCAAACAAAAACTCTTGGAAATGACCGCACTGCCAGATTGCACAGATTTGCACCATTTTTCTCAAAATTTTCCGGGGGGGCATGCCCCCGGACCCCCCTAGAGGGGCGTGCCTGCTTCGCAGGCACGCACTCGTGGCTTCGCCACTTCGATGAGAAGACCCTAAAACAATTTTAAGCACCCCCCCTCAAAAACTTTGATCCGGCCCTGCACACACACACAGAGAGACAGACAGATAAAAACTGCTGGTGCTGAACCTCCAGGTTTTGGCACAAAAAAAATAAGATCGGGTTCGGACCCGCAACCTCTCGAGAAAAGAGGGGGAAAAAACACACACACACAAAAGCACAAAAAACCAGGTCGGGTTCGAACCCACAACCTCTCGGAAAAAGGGCAAAGCCCATACGACTCACATGCTTGACCTTGACCTTTATATGACCTTGACCTTCAGGTGACCTTCAAGGTCAAGGTCAAACAACTAAACCTACCAATGACATCATACACAAAGAAATGCTTTACACATTTTTCCTACCAAAATACATGTGACCTTGACCCAAGGTCAAGGTCATCCAAGGTCATGCAACACAAAGCTGTTAATTCAAGACATAGGAAGCACAATGGTGCTTATTGGCACTTTCTACCATGAGATATAGTCACTTTTAGTGGTTCACTACCCCATTTTGGTCACATTTCATAAGGGTCAAAGTGACCTTGACCTTGATGATATGTGACCAAATGTGTCTCATGATGAAAGTATAACATGTGCCCCACATAATTATTAAGTTTGAAACAGTTATCTTCCATAGTTCAGGGTCAAGGTCACTTCAAAATATGTATACAATCCAACTTTGAAGAGCTCCTGTGACCTTGACCTTGAAGCAAGGTCAACCAAACTGGTATCAAAAGATAGGGCTTGCTTTGAACTATATACCACTTGTAGCTAAGGTCGCCATTCTCAATAACGTGGGAGAAAATTGGGAAAATGTGAAAAATGACTGTTTTTGAGACCACATTTATGGCTCCTGTGACCTTGACCTTGAAGCAAGGTCAAGTCACTATGTATGTTTTT
Organism: Theodoxus fluviatilis; assembly: GCA_034096865.1. Lineage (NCBI taxonomy): Eukaryota > Metazoa > Mollusca > Gastropoda > Cycloneritida > Neritidae > Theodoxus > Theodoxus fluviatilis. Next base: position 142,062 of record JAWQFJ010000640.1, read on the forward strand.
TGAGGGCTTGTCATCATACACCATCATGCCACATTTGGTGTTGATAGACTTAATAGTCTCCGAGAAAAATCCAACGTTTAAGTTTTTTACGGACGGACGGACGGACGCCCGGACGGACGGACGACACGGCTCAGTACATAGACTCACTTTTGCTTCGCATGTGAGTCAAAAAGAGAAGAAAAAAAGTTTCAGCGCAGAATCGAACCTGGTCATGCATGACCAAGAGTCCAATGCTCTACCAACTGTGCCATTGAAAACTGGTATGGATGTAAAGCATTTAACTTACTTCACGGCTGATTTCTCAAAAACTACTGGACGGATTTCCTTGACATTTTGCACACTAACTGGAAGTTAGGTCCGATTAAATGTATCAAATTTTCAGAATCGAGGCTTGAAGAGAAAGTGGTTTTTTAAGGTCGTACACTCGACAGCGCCTCCCCAAATACTCCATTCATGGAATGGCGAAATTGTGAAATGTGTGACATCATCAATAACGTCACGTCATTTGCGAGGAGATTTTTGAGGAGGATGAATTTCGAGAACATTGGTGAAAGGAGAAAGAAGGATTTTTTACGATGCAAGTAGTCAATTGATGGAATGGCGACCCACTCCACAGCCACACCCCTTTCTCGCTGTATCTCGCGTGGTAATAGATGCAGGCGGCAAAATGGCTTCATCGCGAACGCAGACTAACTTGTTGCGTTGTATTCCGGACAGCATTTGTGTCTCATTTTTGCCAGACAGTGAGAAGATTTCTCAGACTGTGATAGACAGGGGTATGAATAAATACTACTCATGTTATTTAGACGAAATTAAGATCTGACACTGTGACAAAAGTTCGCCATTCACTAGGGGACCAACTTTCAAACTTTGACAACACACAAACAAGGCTGCTTTTGTACATGCATGTGGTGTTGGAAATAACACACGTCGATCAATAAAGCTTTCAAGAGATAGATAAGATAAAACTGGCTTTGTAAAGTATTCCTGTTTTGTTTTTTGTGCATTTGAATGTCTGAATGGGTTGATATTTTACAAACACAAAGTGGGTCAGAGAAGGGCGACTCTGTTTCCATACACTGCACACGCTGGATCATTTCTAACCTATCTTACCCCAAATGGATCTCTAGTCAAAACATTTTTCTGCCCCTTTTACACAAAAAGAGGGTTTTTGAGTGTGTGGTACAATCGTTTTTAGCGTTTTTAATCGACGCTGACGGTCGTAATACGACTTTGTCCATTCATGGTCGAAACTTCGCTGGCTTAATTCGCGGATCGCTTTCGCCTAGCAGACGACAGCTTTGTATACAAATCATCACTGCTAGGCAGCGCGAAATTGACCGAAGTCGATCAAAAAACTCGTATTCATACAAATAATAAACCAATTCGATTTTCTTTCTCAGATTATTCAGACTTCGTCCGATTATTACGACCGTAAGATAGCAGTAATTTGACATTCGGCGTCACCTCTTCTGATTGGCCGGTTCGTGTCATGTGACGGTGATAGTTTTGTCTGCAACTCGCACTTACGTCTTACGTTATGGTCGAAGTAGTGATGTTTACTTCGTCCGCTGAACGCTGCCAAGACTAATGCGCGAATGAATGAAGTATGATTTCATAATTTTTCAGGATTAATACAAATGTATATCAAATACATCAGTTCAATTTAATCGAGTCAATTAATCGAGTACATGTCCACCAGGTCAAAAATGTGTGAGTGGAACGCAAGTCAGAAAAGTTACAACTTGGTAGTCTGTTCGCGTGGCCTAATGGCAGTGAATCAATATTAAACTTGGCAGAAATAGACCTTGAGTATCCTAAAATGTACAAGACCACTCAAATTTCATGAACTATCATCCATTTTTCTACAATTTATAGTGCAAAATACGAAGCGAGGGAGTTTACGGAAAAGAACGTTATAATTGCTTTACAAACACGTAGTAACGTCAGTTGCGGAATGGCTCAGATGGTAAAGCGTTGGACTATTGTAACGTTAGGTCATGCGTGAACGGGTTCGAATCCGCGCTGAAATTATTTTTGCCCCCTTCTTTTCGAGGTTGCTGGTTCGAACCCGACCTGGTTTTTTGTGCTTTTGTGTGTGTGTGTGTTTTCCCCTCTTTTCTCGAGAGGTTGCGGGTTCAAACCCGATCTTTTTTATATAGTGCCAAAACCTGGAGGTTCAGCGCCATTGGTTTTTATTACTGTGTGTAAATTTTACTACTTAACGTGTATGTATAGTCTTTGTAGTCCAACCTTTCACTAGTTAAGAGCGGTTTACAATGTTAATGATTTTGAACCTCGATCAGGTAATAGATCAGTTTTTTTGTCCATGATATTATATCCGTGTGTCTATGTAGTACCTGATTATACAGCGCTGAATTTTGGTCATGTATATCTATCTGCACATTGACGCCTTTTCTGTTACTTCTTTTGCCTCATAGTGGCACACATGCGAGGCTTTATAAATCATTATTTTGATGGGTCGTAGGCCGAAATTATTGTAATAATTCACTCTTTCTTTCCGTCCGTCTCTTTCTGTCTTTCCGTTTATCTCTTCCTTTCTTTCCATCTGTCTCTTCCTTTCTTTCTGCCTGTCTCTTCCTTTCTTCCATATATCTCTTCCTTTCTTTCCATCTGTCTCTTCCTTTCTTTCCATCTGTCTCTTCCTTTCTTTTCGTCTGTTTCTCCCTGTCTTTCCGTCTGTCTTTTCCTTTCTTTCCGTCTGTCTCTTTCTGTCGTTCCATTGTCTCTTTCTGTCTTTCCGTCTGTCTCTTTCTTTCTTTCCGTCTGTCTTTCTGTCTTTCCGTCTGTCTCTTTCTGTCTTTCCGTCTGTCTCTTTTGTCTGTGTGTCTGTCTCTCTCTCTCTGTCTGTGTGTCTGTCTCTTTCTGTCTATGTCTGTCACGCTTTGTGTGCCTGTCTCTCTTTGTGTGCCTGTCTCTTTTTGTGTGTCTATCTCTTTCTGTCTGTGTGCCTCTCTCTGTGTCTGTGTCTATCTGTCTGTGTGTCTGTCTCTTTCTGTCTCTGTGTCTGTCTCTTTCTGTCTGTGTGTATGTCTTTCTTTGTGTGTCTGTCTCTGTCTGTGCGTCTGTCTCTCTCTTTGTGTCTGTCTCTCCCTGTCTGTCTGTGTATTTCTCTCTCTCTCTCTCTCTGTCTATTTCTGTCTATGTGTCTGTCTGTCTCTCTCTCTCTGTCTGTCTCTTTCTGTGTGTCTGTCTCTCTCTGTCTCTGTCAGTCTCTTTTTGTCTGTGTGCCTGTCTCTCTCTCTGTGTCTCTGTGTCTCTCTCTGTGTCTGTCTCTCTCTCTCTGTCTGTGTGTATGTCTCTTTTTGTGTGTCTCTGTGTCTCTCTGTGTGTGTCTCTCTCTGTGTGTGTCTCTCTCTGTGTCTCTCTCTGTGTCTCTCTCATTGTCTCTCTCTCTGTGCCTCTCTGTGTGTCTCTCTGTGTGTCTCTCTCTGTCTGTCTGTCTGTCTCTCTCTCTCTCTCTCTCTCTCTCTCTCTCTCTCTCTCTCTCTCTCCGTGTCTCCCTCTGTCTCCCTCTCCCCCCCCCCCCTTTCTCTCTCAGCGCTTCCAGCCTGTTTGAGCGAGCTTGACCATGGTCAAACCACAAGAGCAGGCAGGGGTGGGTGGATACGGTAGAACGCGCTACTTGAACAGATCAGCAAAATCGATAATCAGTGTACAAATGGGTTGCCTAACCTCATGGCCCATGGATTTAACATTGAATGTTGTTTACCAAGTACCTTCTGCGTACGAGTGCATGCGATAAGAGGTCAAAGTAATGCAAAAGAGCTCAGCTCACCTTTATAGAGACCTCCTTCTTGACGTCGATCTTATAGCCTTCGTGACTGAGGAGCACCAACCCCACTTCGATGCCCGTGGCGTAAATCTTGGCGCGCTTGTTGAACGTGTCCAGGGTCCAGGGCTTCTCCAGAAGCTGCATGTCTGGTACTTGGCCGCCCGACACAGGGAAATGCTCATGGATGAAGTCGACGGGGTCAGTAAGGAAGTAGACCTCCTCGAACTCCTTGACAAAAGTGTTGCCCACCACATAACCAGCGCCCCAAGTACAGTCCACGAAGCGACACTCGCCGCCTAGGAGCAGTATATTCCAGTGGTGTTCGGGCTTGTCCTTGGGCTGAAATTGCTTTTCAGGGTCATGGCCGAACCCCTTCCCGAAGCCTGTGACCACGATGCACTTTATATCGGCTTCTCTGAAGAGAAAGGATATCTGAAGAGTCATAAATATGGAATACTTGAGAAAGAGGGCAACTGTCTTTATTGGTTCATGTCATTCAATTTCAATGTTGATGAGCAAAACTGCCAGAAATAACAGGGGAGGGTAAGAGAGAGAGAGAGAGAGAGAGAGAGAGAGAGAGAGAGAAAGAGAGAGAGAGAGAAAGAGAGAGAGAGACTGAGAGAGACAGAGAAAGAGACAGAGAGAGAGAGAGAGAGACAGAAAGTAACAGAGAGACACACAGAAAGAGAGGAGAGAGAGAAAGAAGAGAGAGACAGAGAGAGAGACAGAGAGAAAGACAGAGAAAGAGAGTGAAAAACAGGGAGAGAGACACAGACACACACAGAGAGATAGACAGAGAGTTTAGGCTTTTGTTTGAAGGCAATGGCCCGTCAAAAGGGTACAGACACGATATTTAAAACAATTAATGATCACCAAATTACATACCGATTTTCTCATTTTGCATTTTCAGAGCATAATAGATACATGTACATTTTGTGTCTTTGTTACATTTCTACTTTCAAGTAGATTGCCATGTTCTAATTTTTGCACATTGGAGACAATAGTCAAAATATTTATGCCTAATTTTTCCATACAGTTATCAGTCTGTGAAACAGCGACTTTTGCTCTCCTCGCTATTCACACAAAGTGGACAGTTCAAACTTCGCTTTCGTACCATCTGTTCAAGCGTAACTCATTTACTACTAGCTGGAAATTGTATAATGACAATTCTGATTTCACAAATATTTTCATCTCACTGATGTATTGTTCTGCTTTTATAGTGTTTTTCAAGGATCTGTAAGGCAGGAAACGATTACCGTCAACCAATTTCGAATGCAATTCCTGTTTAATACAATCTCTTAATATCTCTTTCGCACATTAAAAAACCTTTGCGTTCTTGTCCCACTATTGTTCTACACAAATCCAAACTCCGGTTGATATAAGCTCTGCTTTATAGAATCAGCCTAATTTACTGTATCCCTTGAATTTGAGTTGATCAACATTAGAGAAGCTTGTTTTGACAATCTGTCATGTGACTATTTGCAAAATTTCATTAAGTCTTTGACCGCTCTAACTGTAGTATTTATGTATTTACCTACAAAAGATACATTCCCATCTTACCATAGATCAAACAAATTGGAGTCGTTAATAGTGTAGGCTCCAAATGTTTTATTGTTACAGCTTATTGAAGTAATATTTCCCTATAGCAGTTGTTGTTCTCATTGTTCCAGTTATGTATTGATATGTTTCTTTTAATTGTTTGACCGAGAGAAAATAGACCATGTTTATTCCTTTTCAAAAACTAATTCAGAATTCCCAGGGCTGGTCAAATGTAAGAACTGGTCATTTGTTCCCCCTGTGGGTAGGGGGGTAAGAGCAAACCCACCGCGTTTCCCTACGCGATTCGTAAAAGAAAAATTACTATGGAAAGTAATACTCGACTTGCCCTTACTCTAGCATGCTCCCGCGATTTTGTAGTCGTTTAGCCTCACATAGCCAGCAAAAGCCGATAGGCCGTACAACTTTGTTTACTCGCCAATCGTCCATCCATCCATCCAACCATCATCCATCCATTCATCATTCATACTCCATCCATCCATCAGCCATCCAGCTGTCCATCCATCCATCCATCCATCCATCCATCCATCAGCCAGCCATCCATCCATCCATCCATCCATTATCCAATCATCATCCATCCATTCATTTATCCAACCATCATCCTTCCATCCATCGTTACAAGACGGGGCTCAGGGTGTCTCAATTTTCGAGTGTGTCTTGGGGATACCCATTACCGTCCTGTAACATCCACTCACCTTCCTAGCACTCAAGGATTAACAAGACAACACAAATAAGATCAGTGGAGAGGTTTGATAATGAAAACAGCTTTAATAATAACTAATAATGGATAATAATTCTTCTCCTTACCAAATATAATCAGAACACTTTATTCCTGTTCAGCCAGCCAGCCTTTTACCAAATGTTCACTTATCTGAGGGTAGAGCTCGTTTCAGAGTGATGTGAGAGTTCCAGGCTGTGGAGTCAGAATCTTTTGACCTTGGCCATTGTCCGCTGAGCTGGCCCGGGGGGGGGGGGGGGGGGGGGGGGCGGAGGCTGCCTTTGTCTTGGCCTCCATGTTCTTGGAGAAAGAGAAGTGGGAGGGGTCAGTTGTCCGGCATCTTCCTTCCGTCTGTTGACAGGTCAATATCGACTTCGACTTGTATCTTCGTCAGGCAGATCTCGGATGACACTTTTCACTGCCCCAAGTCACTGCGGTGGGCATCGGCATTACCCCTGGTGACTGCAGCCTTGCAAATTATGAGCAGGGGGATAGGCCTCATCTCTTGTTGACTTCAATATGAAGTCTGGAAAGCATTACCAAGTGCGAGAGAGCGAGAGCGGAAAAGCTGAGCGTTATAATATTACATTTTTGTCATGTCTCGAGTATCGTTCTCCCAAAATAAACCAATCAGATAACAGTGAGGTCTTTCTCGTGGACCAATGGCGTGCAGCGAAGATTTTCGTGTGGACCAATGGCGTGCAGCGAGGTTTTCCGTGTGGACTAATGGCGTTGGTGGGATTTCGCGTTCACAGGCCAATCAATGCTCTCGACCTAACCCATATTAAATCTGAAGGCAAGGCTGGTTTTTCTCTAACAAAACATTATTTTAGGCCTGGCTGGCTTCTATATAAATAAGAATATGCACTGGGGATTAAAATATCTCGACAACTAACACAATTCACCCATCCATTCATCATTCGTTCAATGCCTACTTGCAGAGTCCCATGAACAGGTTGGCGTAACCCTCGCTGGAGGCTCGAACACTCTTCAACACCGAGACGGCGTCACAGGGAACCGCTGTGCCTTTGAAGAACTCTTCCACTGCATTCCTGTGATGAATAAATTACTGAATAAGTTTACGGCCTATCAGCCTTTGTAGACCATGTTAGGCAAATGATCACAAATATCTCTACAACTGGCGAAAGTAAAGCAAGTCAAGTTACGATTCTGTTGTTTTTCGCACTATAGGAATCACGCAGGGAGACGCAGTGCATCTATTCCCCCCCCCCCCCCCCCCCCCCCCCCCCCCCCCCCAAGCCACATGAGAACTGCGGGCGTGGAGAACCAGGACGACAGTAATCAGATTATACGTGGCAGGTAGGTCCTACCAAATTGATGATTCCTTTCTCGATCCACTTGCAAATGGCTTCTCCAGGCACGTCGATTTTTGCGATGGAATCGCCGATTAACTGGGTTCTCTCCTTGCCCTTGTATTTCACTACAACTCTCTCCGACAGCCATTGCGCTTTCCATTTGTTTTTCACACTGTCAAATTTGTCGATGTTCGCGGACTCAACACTTTCATTTTCCGTCAACACTCGATAGGAGTAAATCGCCATTTTGACTGCTTCGACTTCACAACTGCACAAGCGCTCGGAGAATCCGAAAACGAGTATTTTCAGCTTCGGCAAAGATCGGCAATGATCATGACCAATCAAAACGAACGCAAAGTTTGGATAAATGACGTCGCAGTACTTCGTGAAACATGACGGAACGACCCGACAACCGAACTTGCGAAGGCGCCAAAGTTCACCCTACCCCCCCCCCCCCCCCCCCCCCCCCCCCATTTTCTCTTCGGATTTGCGTCGATCTCAGAAATGACCCATTGACTTTTAAAAAATACGGAAATCAGTATAAATACGGATTACGACTCACATGCTTGACCTTGACCTTTACATGTCCTTGACCTTCAGGTGACCTTCAAGGTCAAGGTCAAACAACGAAACCTAGCAATGACACCATATACTAAGAACTGCTTTATACATTTTTCCTACCAAAATACATGTGACCTTGACCCAAGGTCAAGGTCATCCAAGGTCATGCACCACAGAGCTGTTAATCAAGACATAGGAAGCACAATGGTGCTTATTGGCACTTTCTACCATGAGATATGGTCACTTTTAGTGGTTCACTACCCCATTTTGGTCACATTTCATAAGGGTCAAAGTGATCTTGACCTTGATGATATGTGACCAAATGTGTCTCATGATGAAAGTATAATATGTGTACTACAATCTTATGAAGTTTGGAAGAGTTTTCTTCCATAGTTCAGGGTCAAGGTCACTTTAAAATACGTTTACAATCCAACTTTAAAGACCTCCTGTGACCTTGACCTTGAAGCAAGGTCAATCAAACTGGTATCAAAAGATAGGGACTACTTTGCCCTATACACCAAATATAGGTCAGGTATCCAATCTGAAAAACGTCAGAGAAAATTGGGAAAATGTGAAAAATGGCTGTTTTTTAACATTTACGGCCCCTGCGACCTTGACCTTTAAGCAAGGTCAAGTCACTGTGCATGTTTTTGTACGCCTTGTCATCATACACCATTATGCCAAATTGGGTGTTGATAGACTTAATAGTCTCCGAGACAAATCCAACGTTAAAGTCTTTTACGGACGGCAGGACGCTCGGACGCCCGGACGCCCAGACGCCCGGACGCCCGGACGGACGACACGGGTGACCTAGTATGAAAGTATAACATGTGTACTACAATCTTATGAAGTTTGGAAGAGTTATCTTCCATAGTTCGGGGTCAAGGTCACTTCAAAATATGTATACAATCCAACTTTAAAGTTATCCTGTGACCTTGACCTTGAAGCAAGGTCAAGTCACTATGTATGTTTTTGTACGCCTTGTCATTCTACACCATCATGCCAAATTGGGTGTTAATAGACTTAATAGTCTCCGAGAAAAATCCAACGTTAAAGTTTTTTACGGACGACAGGACACCCGCCCGCCCGGCTGCCCGGACGGCCGCCCGGACGGCTGCCCAGACGCCCAGACGAACAACAGTGGTGACCTAGTATGAAAGAATGACATGTGTACTACAATCTTATGAAGTTTGGAAGAGTTATCTTCCATAGTTCAGGGTCAAGGTCACTTCAAAATATGTATACAATTCAAATTTAAAGACCTCCTGTGACTTTGAACGTGAAGCAAGGTCAATCAAACTGGTATCATAAGATAGGGATTACTTTGCCCTATAAACCATATATAGGTCAGGTATCCAATCTCAAAGCCTTCAGAGAAAATTGAGAAAATGTGAAAAAGGGCTGTTTTTAGGCAACATTTACGGCCCCTGCGACCTTGACCTTGAAGCAAGGTCAAGTCACTATGTATGTTTTTGTACACCTTGTCATCCTACACCATCATGCCAAATTGGGTGTTGATAGACTTAATAGTCTCCCAGACAAATCCAACGTTAAAGTCTTTTACAGACGCCCGGACGCCCGGACGCCCGGACGCCCGGACGGACGAAAAGGGTGAGTACATAGACTCACTTTTGCTTCGCATGTGAGTCAAAAATCATTTGAGAAGTAAAAAAAGTTCCACCAACACCATCACGTTAACACAAACGATAACAAACAAAAGTGAAGCAACAGATCTCATGATGGCTTGTGAGTGATAATGTTTATCAAATACCGGCATTTACTTTGAAGAATTGTAGAGCTTCGGTAACAGCAGGTATCGCCAAAACATTTCAGACAATGCTGTTGTACTTGATTATTAGTAGAGTGCATAATACCATCTGTCCTGGAACCAACCGGGTTCGACAGAGGCGACGGCAAGCGCCCAGTTGGGATGACCATCTTCCCCTTCTCCAACGGCCGAAGCTTGGTCTGGGATGTGACGTGCGTGGATTCTTTCGCCCCCAGTAACACCATTTCCAGTGCCCTGCAACCGTCATCTGCAGCAGAGGCAGCGGAAGGGGCGAAGATGACGAAATACCGCATCCTGGCCGAACGACACCGCTTCGAGCCCCTCAAGACCATCGAGGATACTGGACGAAGACTGCAGGGGGAGACGGGCGAGCCACGGAAGACCATGTGGCTCAAACAACGAATCGGGATGGCTATCCTCCGAGGCAATGCCTTCTGTGTCCTTGCCTCATCCAGGTCGCGAGATGACTGCAGAGAGTGACTGCGGGTTCCACAGGCCAAGGGCCAGTGACCACCACACTTTTCACAGTGTAACTGCTCCACATTGTTCGTGTTTATTTATTCGGTTATCTGCAACACGACGGCTGCCCTGTGCTCCCAGGACTCTTTGACTGAATCCTTCCATGCGTTCAAGACGACCTACCGGTAGCCTACCGGTAGCCGAGCAACCGGTGTGCCCTCTTGAACGACTCGTTATGACCCAACGGTAGCCAAGATGGCTTCCGCGATGCCTTCTCATCGCCGCGGATTGCGCTTCTCAACCAAATGAGTAAACCAGCAGCTGCAGACTGCTCGTTCCTTGTGGAAGCTGATGAAATACGTTAAGCTGTAGCTGTGCATGAATGCTCGGCATCGCTCGAATAGAAATTTATGTCAAAACGACAGTGCTAACTTGGTGTAAGCAAGAATATTTCGATGCTCTCTTCAAGGGAGATTACACAACAAACAAAGGGCTAATGTAAGATATAAGAGTTGCTTCCCTTAAAATTGTTTCACTATCTGCCTTGGAAATGTTTGCTAACATCTTGCCCAGTAATTATTTCAAAGCACTTATTCTTTTAAAAAAGAAAAGTACAATACCAGCCTAACTTCTTGTAACGTCTCGCATAGGCTGGGTAATAATCACAGGTCGAAATGCGTGCCACAGCGCATATTTGTGATGACGACTTTCTTCCTTTCCCCGAAGGCAGCCATTTTGGCTATACAGGCGCAACGGGTAGCCGTACCAAGTCGTTCAAGAGGCTACCGGTACGTACCGATACGTACCGGTAGGCCTCTTGAACAGGCCCCTTTCTAGCTTTCCTTTCGCCTTTCGACTGCTGCTCAAACTTTTGATTGCGCGCGTTTCGACTGCTGCTCAAACTTTTGATTGTACGCGTTTCGGTGTTAGAACCCTTTCCAGCGTCCCTTTCGCCTTTCGCCTGCTGCTCAAACTTTTGATTGTACGCTTTTCAGTGTTAGAACCCTATCTAGCGTCCCTTTCGCCTTTCGACTGCTGATCAAACTTTTGATTGTACGCGTTTCAGTGCATAATTCATAACAACTACGGTCTTCTTCTTTGCAGAATAACATAACTCATGACAGAAATCGCTCGATGTCCCTCTAACACATCGAACCCATATCTGTTGAATTTTTGGGACCGGGTTCTTGATAATGACGTGATGTGCCGCATTACATATATGACTACGACATGTTTGTGCTTGCGGGAGAAAAGTAGTACGTCTGCACGTTTCACTAGCATTTCCATGCGTAACGTCACTTCCTCCTATGACGTCATCTGCATTGTTTTGCGATTCGTGCTGAACAAACTCTACAGCAAAACCCGTCGACTTCAAAACCCATCTCTACCACCAAGAATCGCAGCAGACCCTTCTGCTAACCCATCTCTACCACCAAGAATCGCAGCAGACCCTTCTGCTAACCCATCTCTACCACCAAGAATCGCAGCAGACCCTTCTGCTAACCCATCTCTACCACCAAGAATCGCAGCAGACCCTTCTGCTAACCCATCTCTACCACCAAGAATCGCAGCAGACCCTTCTGCTAACCCATCTCTACCACCAAGAATCGCAGCAGATCCTTCTGCTGTTGTTGAACAAACTAATTCAGAATGGATAGACTCTCGAGTGAGCAAAGGTAATTCAGCATAGCCAACTTTCGGACACGGGAGGCCTGCAAACTCCATTGAAAAAAGCATGCCAGTTACTGATCCTCCCATGCCCCGCAGAAGCCGAGGTTCTAGACGCCGACGAGGGTCTACCGCAATGGACTCAGACGCAATCGCTGTGCCATCTTGCTCTGGACAGCTACTCCCGCATCGGACCCTTGAGCCACAACAGACGCTGTCCGCAAGACAGGACTGGCGCCCAGTGGCACAAATAACTGGTCCCTTGGGAATGATAGAGGCAATCGCTGTGCTGCCTTGCTCTGGACAGCTACCCCCGCATTGGACCCTTGAGCCACAGCAGATGTGGTCCGCAAGACAGGACTGGCGCCCAGTGGCACAAATAACTGGTCCCTTGGGAAAGATAGACGCAATCGCTGTGCTGCCTTTCTCTGGACAGCTACTCCCGCATCGGACCCTTGAGCCACAGCAGTCGCTGTACGCTAGACGGGACTGGCGCCCAGTGGCACAAATAACTGGTCCCTTGGGAATGATAGACGCAATCGCTGTGCAGCCTTGCTCTGGACAGCCACTCCCGCATCGGACCCTTGAGCCACAGCAGATGTTGTCCCCAAGACAGGACTGGCGCCCAGTGGCACAAACAACTGGTCCCTTGGGAATGATACACGCCTGCTACAGACAGATAAGAAGGTCGACGTTTGAAGTCACCTTGGAAATTTATGTTGTTGCAGTTGTTGTCCTCAACTTATTGAAGCATTTTTGACTCACATGCGAAGCAAAAGTGAGTCTACGTACTCACCCGTTTTGTCCGTCCGGGCGTCCAGGCGTCCGGGCGTCCGGGAAAAACTTTAACGTTGGATTTCTCTCAGAGACTATTAAGTCTATTAACACCCAATTTGGCATGATGGTGTATGATGACAAGGCCTCAAAAAACATACATAGTGACTTGACCTTGCTTCAAGGTCAAGGTCGCAGGGGCCATAAATGTTGTCTAAAAAACAGCCATTTTTCACATTTTCTCAAATTTCTCTGAAATTGTTTAGATTGAATACCTCACCTATATATGGTCTATAGGGCAAAGTAAGCCCTATCATTTGATACCAGTTTGGTTGACCTTGCTTCAAGGTCAAGGTCACAGGAGCTCTTCAAAGTTGGATTGTATACATATTTTGAAGTGACCTTGACTCTGAACTATAGAAGATAACTGTTTCAAACTTAATAATTATGTGGGGAACATGTTATACTTTCATCATGAGACACATTTGGTCACATATCATCAAGGTCAAGTCACTTTGACCCTTATGAAATGTGACCAAAATGGGGTAGTGAACCACTAAAAGTGACCATATCTCATGATAGAAAGTGCCAATAAGCACCATTGTGCTTCCTATGTCTTGAATTAACAGCTTTGTGTTGCATGACCTTGGATGACCTTGACCTTGGGTCAAGGTCACATGTATTTTGGTAGGAAAAATGTGTAAAGCATGTCTTAGTGTATGATGTCATTGCTAGGTGTAGTTGTTTGACCTTGACCTTGAGGGTCACCTGAAGGTCAAGGTCATGCAAAGGTCAAGGTCAAGCATGTGAGTCTTATGGGCTTTGCCCTTCTTGTTCATTCCATTTTAAACATCGATCCTCTCAGAAAAGATAAAGTGGTCAAGATGCACTGATTTTACAGTTGTGAGTAAGTAACACTACCATTGGTGCCTGGGGAACAAACAACAACATAAACGAAGTTTGAGCGTCGCAGTGTCTTTAACAATTTCCAGCACAAACTTCGTCATTCTGCACTATTCACTATGAAGATAATGATACGATTTTATATAGCGACTTATCAACCATGTCTGGGTCTCAAACCGCTTTACACTTTACCCCCTGATCTCTGGGCCGCTTGATGTGTCCTTCACTGGCAGCTGACGTCACACAGTGACAGACAGATAAGAGGCGCAGTCTGACACCAGCACGAACTCCACTACCAGAGGAGTTATCCAACCGGATGCTCGCTCACAGCAGCATACAACAAGGGTTAATCACACCACAGCCACCCATCACTGCCCTCACAGGTACCCGGTTTTACTCCTGGGTGGAGAGAGGCAGAGTGTTCAGTACAACGCTCAAGGATGCGACTCCAGAATCCGGGCAGCTTCGAACGCCGAACCCATTCGCTGCAAGCGATTGCAGGTGAAGCGCGCTGACCACTCGGTCACAGAGCCTCACTACATTTGATCTCGTCACAGCGTTTCCATCCTCTTCATTTTTGTACTCTGCATCTCTCTGCAGGGTACTGAGGAGTCTGTTACCCGACCTGAGCGAGGTGATTCCCGTCGCTGCCAGAAACCACGGCAACCGATCTGAAATCTCCTACACCAGTCGTCGTGGAAATCGCTCCTCCAGGAATCGTCGGCAGCGGAGCCGCTCTCCTCTGGAGGCGAGACCAGAAGAAGCACCACCCACCCCTAGCCCTCCTTCCGAGGATCGAACCAGCGAACCTACGCCTGACAACGAGAACAACAACGAGCAGAGACTTGGTGTGCCTGATGATGATGACCCTGCGGACATAGAAATCGCTTCCCCCCCGTCCGTGTTTGGAGATACCGTCAACGGCGAACCGCACATTGAGGGTGAGGGTAGCGAGGTAAAGTAGTGCTGAATAAAAGGCCAAAAATACGAGACATGAAATGCTGATGACAAAAGTAGCTGATAGACATGAGTATAATGGACAAAAGGCTTCCAGTGATGGGCCACACTAGTGGACTCGTCCGAAAAGAGGGGTGTGGGAAAGACGGCCAAGCTGGCGGGCCACATAAGCTGGCGGGTTATAGCATCTGATTGGCCAGCGATCTTGGTCGGTTAATCTGCAGCGATTCACACACACAATGACAGCATAGTATGAATATTCGAAAACACGTCATAAAAACCCAAATAGTCAGGTGTGGCCAGGTAGCCTGTGTGGCCCGCAAGCTTGGGCGTCTTTCCCACACCCCTCTCCTCGGTCGAGTCCACTAGTGTGGCCCGTCTCTGGAAACCTTTCCGAATTTTCTATATAGTTCTGAATGAAATGGAAGGATCTGACTTTCTGACCCTGTCCCATTGCCTCCCAGTCGCCTCCTTGGCTGCTTGGGGCCGCCCCTGGCTGAGCTACTGTAGCACATCCCGAAAGCCCAGCAGCCAGGGGTCCCAGCTGTTTGGGGGACATTGAACGGCTCCGGCCGTATGCCTCCATTACAGCATTGCAGCAGCCATCCGTGACGACCAGGCACAATTTACTCTTTCATCTTCAAATTAAACCTTTCATTATACGGTACTTCTGATCAGACCACCACAGCTACCATTAAAACCACCAAGACCACTAATCATTTAAACCACCGTTGCCATCATCACCATTACATGTATAATCACTATTACTATCCCCCCACCACCGTTACAATATAAAAACCGCTGGCGCTGAACCTCCAGGTTTTGGCATTTAAGAAAAGATTGGGTTCGAACCCGCAACCTCTCGAGAAAAGAGGGGGAAAACACACATAAAAACACAACAAAACCACAACCTCTCGAAAAAAGAGAAGAAAAAAAAAGTTTCAACGCAGAATCAAACCTGGTCATGCATGACCAAGAGTCGAACGCTCTACCAGCTGAGCCATTAGAGAATTGCAATGACGGAGTATTTGTAAAGCATGTAAATCCATTTCTAAGCTATCGGCCCAGGAACAATCAACCATATATTTTAAACATGATGGATAGGTTCAGGAAGCTCCTATTATGACATGCTTTGCTTTCCTTTGGCATGTCATAGACGCTGAATTAACACTCACACAGTCACACAGAGGAGGAAGTGTATTATAGATGTTCAACCCAGACATGTGCATTCGTACTCATTCAGTGATTCACGCACACACCGTGTGTGGTTACCGTGGTTACGTTGTGTTTTCTTCGCGTAGACACTGATCTATATCTAAATACGTGGAGTAGATAGAAAAAAATGGCTAGCAAGAAAAAAGAGAGAAAGTCAAGGGCAAAAAACTTCAGTGAAACCGAAATGAGTGTGTTGGTCCTGAAATGCGCCGCTTACATAAAATCTAAGCGCAAGAAGGACTTGCCTGACGACGTCATTCTTTCGGTTGCTGTGCCTTTGAATAATTCTGGGTTCGACTGATTTCTTTATGGATCTCGTCGGTGATGGCCAAGATTTCCTTTCGATGGAATCGAATCTTTCTGAACACCTCTTCATCATTAAATACTTCTAACGGGTGCCTTCGGTCTCGGAATACTCGGTTTTTCCTTAACAGATTGTCATGAATTCATTTCTTAAGCACAATCGCTGCCATCTTGCCTCTCTCGATAACCCCGGTTTATCTATTTATCTTGCCGACTTCGGGAGAATAGTTTAACACTCTGCTTTGACGCGAGTTTAGGGCTAAATCGCCGTCATGAATAGGAGAATTTAAACCGAAGTCAAGATAAATCGGGGATAGGAGATAAATCGAGTGTTAAAAAGATAAATCGCCGTCGTGAATACGGGCCAAGAACAATAAAAATACAGCCAGAGAACTACCAGAATCGGCGA
>JAWQFJ010000640.1:158509-180184 GCA_034096865.1 Theodoxus fluviatilis
GCCACCACCACCCAGCAATTCTTCAGTCTTGTATCTTGGTGTGGGGCGAGCCGCCACCACCACCCAGCAATTCTTCAGTCTTGCAACTTGGTGTGGGGTGAGCCGCCACCACCACCCAGCAATTCTTCAGTCTTGTATCTTGGTGTGGGGCGAGCCACCACCACCACCCAGCAATTCTTCAGTCTTGCATCTTGGTGTGGGGCGAGCCGCCACCACCACCCAGCAACTCTTCAGTCTTGCATCTTGGTGTGGGCGAGCCGCCACCACCACCCAGCAATTCTTCAGTCTTGTATCTTGGTGTGGGGCGAGCCGCCACCACCACCCAGCAATTCTTCAGTCTTGCATCTTGGTGTGGGGCGAGCTGCCACCACCACCCAGCAATTCTTCAGTCTTGTATCTTGGTGTGGGGCGAGCCGCCACCACCACCCAGCAATTCTTCAGTCTTGCATCTTGGTGTGGGGTAAGTGGGTGTGGGCGTTGCAATCCAGCAAAAAAACAACAAGCAAGTTCTCATCAATAAAGACAAGTTTACAAGATCCAACATCTCAGCACAAATCTATGACTAAGCAGACACACAATACTCGTGACATTTCATGTCTGGACATCCTGAATGCAAAAAGGCATCAATGAGAACCAAGGAGAGAAGTTGTCTGAGACAGAAATGTGTAGAGAGGTCACACACCACTGCCAACCTAGTTGAGTTCTGATCTGAGTTGAGCACATCCTATGCAGCAGATGCTTGAAGCTGACTCTAATTTTCCCCTCTACTGAGCAGGTTCTCTTCAAAAGCTGAAGTGGCTGAAGGGATTGGCAAAGCCCTCAATCAATACTTGTTAATGGGTTTCCCATCCATATGTCAATGCTGGCACCGAAAATCAATACAGGGCTCTGGGACCAAGCCCTCCTCAGGAGCAGCCACTGTTGGTCTGACTCTCTGCTGGCCTGGAATGCTCTCCTGGTGAGAGCCAGAACTGACGGACAATGGGCTTTCCTTGGAACCAGAGTGCCCTGATTCTGCCACATAGTGGGTGGGGAAAAAAGCAGTGTCCTGGAACCAGATCACTTCAACATTCAAACTCATTCAATCCTTGTGTTCGTCTTGTTTTGTCAGAACCCAGATGTCCTCGGCATGCAAAGGGACAGACAGCATGGAAAGGGACAGACAGCATGCAAAGGGACAGACAGCATGCAAAGGGACAGACAGCATGGAAAGGGACAGACAGCATGCAAAGGGACAGACAGCATGGAAAGGGACAGACAGCATGCAAAGGGACAGACAGCATGCAAAGGGACAGACAGCATGCAAAGGGACAGACAGCATGCAAAGGGACAGACAGCATGCAGACAGCATGCAAAGGGACAGACAGCATGCAGACAGCATGCAAAGGGACAGACAGCATGCAAAGGGACAGACAGCATGCAAAGGGACAGACAGCATGCAAAGGGACAGACAGCATGCAGACAGCATGCAAAGGGACAGACAGCATGCAAAGGGACAGACAGCATGCAAAGGGACAGACAGCATGCAAAGGGACAGACAGCATGCAAAGGGACAGACAGCATGCAAAGGGACAGACAGCATGCAAAGGGACAGACAGCATGCAAAGGGACAGACAGCATGCAAAGGGACAGACAGCATGCAAAGGGACAGACAGCATGCAAAGGGTCAGACAGCATGCAAAGGGACAGACAGCATGCAAAGGGACAGACAGCATGCAGACAGCATGCAAAGGGACAGACAGCACGCAAAGGGACAGACAGCATGCAAAGGGACAATAAGACAAGCCCTAAGGAGAAGCATTCTGTCTTGTGACTCATGATGTCTCAAATATCAACCATGTCATTTCTCAATGCCTGTGCAGAGGCATAGATTTTAATTAACTATGACAAGTCTGTTGGCTAATGTGAATGTGCACCTGGTATTGTTATGATGTCTAAGCCTCCTCTGCCAATATTTGGAGGTGGTGACCCAGGTTGAACAATATTTGCTGACTGGTCAATCATGGTGGTCAAGGTGACAACGAAATTTTAGATTTCTTGCCAAAACGGTTTTAATGAAAATAACACCCAGCATCTATGGTCTCCCATGAACAGTTGCAAAGTAGAACAGTTATAAAGATCGAATGAAATATCAATATGTATTGATCATACACTAACAGTAAGTTATTGAGAGTTTCAAGTTCCTGAGATATATAGCCTAGTTTCCTGTAAAAATCCTAGATCTGAGGGTTTGTCCTAATTAAGTGTCTACATGAAGATAATTGCCTTTTAAGCTTTAGGCCTTGACATCCATCTGTCCAAATAAGTAATCAGAAATACTGAAAATCCCATCCAAGACCAAGGTGTTCACATACATATCCATAACACAAAGTTGAAATTTCTTGGCCACATTCACGTAGTTTCCGAAAATTCATAATGTGCCAAAGTTTGAGTTCGGCAAGGATGAACTTACAGATGTCTCATTATCTGTCACCTGCATGGCCAAAGAGATATCACACAACAACAACTTGAATTCATGTGGGTATACAATGTCTGTTTCAGACTTTCTGTGGCTGGTTAAGCAGGTGATTGAAACAGCCAACAGTGGTTTTACTTTGCACAGGTCAGATGAATCCATTGTGAAAAGATTCACACTACAAGGCCTATTCCTCCGTGGATCTGTTCATCCAAAACAATCACAATGACAAAAACATCACACCATAGTTTACTGAGGAATTGACATGGCT
Source organism: Theodoxus fluviatilis (assembly GCA_034096865.1). NCBI lineage: Eukaryota > Metazoa > Mollusca > Gastropoda > Cycloneritida > Neritidae > Theodoxus > Theodoxus fluviatilis. The sequence continues at coordinate 161,236 of JAWQFJ010000640.1, forward strand.
ACATAATGGAAAGTTGTTAATCCTGCTGTCAAACTTTAAATCCTTTCTCCAGCATCAGTATTCATCATGCATGTGGTTTGAGTACCAGGTAAAGGTTGAAATGTTGCAATGTAAAAGTAAACAACTTGACCTTTTCTTCTACACAAACATCACCATGACTCAATCAATGAAAATGAATGTTTGCCCCAGGACAGTAAAACATAATTTATAAATAGAAAAACTGGTTGAAACTGGTGCCCTCTATGTATCCGGTTCAGTTATGCAAAGAATGTACTGCATGCATTTCCCATTAACTTCGGCCCCTAAACATATAGAGCTTGATTCATGTCACACGGATAAAAAATTAGGGTACATTGGTAGGAATTTAACATTTTTATTTTCATTTTTAGTTCAAAGAAAGGTTACCCTTTTGTTGATGTGTAAAAACAACAGTTTGTATACACAAGTTTTTGTGCACTAGGAAAACGTTTCATATATACATAACATTTAATTGCAGTTTTTTTTTAATTTAACTGAAGGATTTGCAAATATAAGGTGTATGCTATTTGTGTGTGAGTGTGGTTTTTTCAGCAGCAAAAAAAATTAAGTGTAGGGTTGGTGGCAAAATTTAGGGTCAGCTGGGTGACTGGAAACAAACAACTTCCCTTTTTGGCATTTTCTTCTGGTCGTATGCACAGCTGCAGCATGTCCATAGGCAATCCACATGCATGGCATGCATACCTTACTCAGTAATCCTTTTCCACACAACAATTTATATGCTTATTGCAAGGGCCTTCCTGATTGGAAAGACAAAAAATGCCAATAAATTACTAGTTGAGTAGTTCCTTTAATAAAGTTCTGAAGTTGGACGAAAGTCTCCTTGCCTCTTTTTTCTACATCAACGAGTCCAACACCGGCCTCCTTTTTCAAGGTAGTTCCTTGGTTGTTTGTTTTTTTGGCCGATTAAAAATGAAATATGTCCTCATCCATAAGCCATCATTTGCACAGCTGTTTGCTTCTGTGAAGTTAACCAAACAGAAATCACAGTCATGGATCAGTGCAAACGGAGAATTACAGGGTGTAGGCCGGAAATACCTACTGAGGAACTATTCAAAGGAATAGAACACTACAGAGAGCAGGGAAGCCCATACCTAAACATGCATATGTGAGCATGCACACACACACACACACACACACACACACACACACACACACACACACACACAAACACGTTTTCCCCCCACATTTACATTGACTCAGACATCAGCAAATGCAACCTGCACAATGCTTTTGCTATGGATATGAAATCCTGAAAATCATTTCTAAATGGATAGGATGCAGAAGCCAGAAAACTCTGTGAAATTTCCCCCTCTAAATGTTACCAATCCAAACGATGCATTGCCCATGTGTTTGACAGAATTAGCATTAAGGACAGCAAAACATACTCATCATCCATGAACATCGATGATGGGAAAAGTGGTGTATCAAGCACGTTGCATCGTTTGACATCATGTGGCAAAAATGTAAACAAAACATTCAACTCAAATGTAGGGGGACTGCAAATGTAGGGGGACTGCAAATGTAGGGGGACTGCAAATGTAGGGGGACTGCAAATGTAGGGGGACTGCAAATGTAGGGGGACTGCAAATGTAGGGGGACTGCAAATGTAGGGGGACTGCAAATGTAGGGGGACTGCAAATGTAGGGGGACTGCAAGTGTAGGGGGACTGCAAATGTAGGGGGACTGCAAATGTAGGGGGACTGCAAATGTAGGGGGACTGCAAATGTAGGGGGACTGCAAATGTAGGGGGACTGCAAATGTAGGGGGACTGCAAATGTAGGGGGACTGCAAATGTAGGGGGACTGCAAATGTAGGGGGACTGCAAATGTAGGGGAACTGCAAATGTAGGGGGACTGCAAATGTAGGGGGACTGCAAATGTAGGGGGACTGCAAATGTAGGGGGACTGCAAATGTAGGGGGACTGCAAATGTAGGGGGACTGCAAATGTAGGGGGACTGCAAATGTAGGGGGACTGCAAATGTAGGGGGACTGCAAATGTAGGGGGACTGCAAATGTAGGGGGACTGCAAATGTAGGGGGACTGCAAGGGGGACTGCAAATGTATGGGGTCTTCTGGCCAGTCTATCAAACAAGGGAGACAACTCCTTTGTCCACAAAGAACTTAGAGTAATAAGGTTTGCTTCCTGTACTCAACTGACAGAGTCCATCATCAAAAAGAACTCTTCTACAACAGTCCCTGCTGAGAATTTTGCAAATGTGTGGAAGAGAAAAATTACTAATATGAAACCGTGCATGACACAACCAGGTTACTGTTGCTGGAACAGTGTGTGCAAAAATGTATGTTTCTGTATCTTTAGGCTAAAGTTAAATAGCAATCACATGCACTAAATATAATCATTTATCTGGAACATCTGTTAAGAACTAAATACATATGCAGTTGAAAAATCTCATTTTGTAATTTTCCAACCAACGGCTATTTTGTTGTTGTTGTTATTTTCTCATGTTCCACCACATGAAAGAAATTACATGTATATGTGTGCAATTCAAGTACTTGACAAAGAAACAGACATAAGGGTTTTTTCAGCCAAGGAAACATCAGAGGAGCATAAGACTGGCCTTGATTTTTTTTAAGGCAAACTTTTCTTATCCCAAGATAAAATCTAAAGTTCTTTCCTTTTACATTAAGTATTCCACATGTACTTAACATTGATAGACATTAATTAATAGCCAAAGAAAGATCAATGGCTGACTAGATGGTCAATTTATCAAACTTTACAAGGTGTTCATCATAATGTTAAGAAGAAATTAGACCCATTGCAGCATCCCTCTGATCAAATCAGCTCATCATCTACTGTAACTGCCCCCCTCCTTACCACACCTTACAATGATGATGCAATATACAACAAGGTGGTAATTAAGTCATGCAACCACAGTGAGATTTGTACAAGTAGGTATGATGTAATCCTTTTAACCCAAACAGTTACTTTTTTATAGAGACAATTAATAATGATGTAATGGGCATGACACTACACACACACACACACACACACACCCTTCTCTCACACTCTCTCTCTCTCTCTCTCTCTCTCTCTCTCTCTCTCTCTCCCTCCCTCACACACACACACACACACACACACACACACACACACACATGCATGCATGGTCGCACACACTTACTCCTCTCTCTCTCTCTCTCTCTCTCTCTCTCTTATATATATATATATATAGCCTTAACAAGCTGAGGGCATGACTTGCAAAGTCATGTCGCACTCTCACCTCCATTCCCCTATGCTGTCAGCGTCCCCAATGCTGTGAACATCTCCATGGCTGTGAACGTCCCCGTGGCTGTGGACACAGTCGTGGTCGTCCATAGCGTACGTAGTTACGTAGTATACCGTCACTCGAGGCGTCCTGATGGGCTACCCCCAGTTCGAACAGTCGCGCATTTACGGGACTGGCATACACCGACGACACTGCAAGCTTTCGATCTTGCGTAATACAGGTTTTTCATTGCGTCCTAAAATTTAACTGCAAACGCATTTTGCAAACAGGATCAAGGAACGCAGTACTCTCGATCACTCTCACCGAACGACAGCCCGACTGATGGGGCGAGCGGTGACAATCTATTTATAATCGCGTCTCCGGCAGCTGTGATATTCCCATGAAGATGAGCGCAGGATTTGAACGCACACAAAAATTCTGCAAGTCATTGCGCTGAAGCAGCACTTGCTTACGTAATACATCGGGTAGGTGGCACTAAAACGCAGGGAATGAGAGCACAAAGCCATGAGAAAAGTTCGAAGACGATTCGCAGACATCGCCTGCTCCCGCACAAAAGCAAAGCATCACGCTCGTTGCGAGCAACGCATCAAGGGCAGACAACTGCTACCTCGATCTGTCTTGTGTGCATCGTGAGCGATTACTGACGGTGTTTAGGGGGTGAACAGATTTACTGAAATGAACAAGAATTTAAGGCTGAGGCAGACTGTTGTGAGGCACAGAGTAGAGTAGAGTAGATTCTTCGGCCTTCTTAGGCGTCCAGGGCCTGTTGCCGATTCTGATGGTTCTCTGGCTGTAGTTTCATTGCTCTTACGGATGATGATGATGATGATGATGATGATGATGATGTCTACTTGTATAGCGCACGTATCCATGCTGGCAGCATGCTCAAGGCGCTTAAGCCGATGTTGAGGCTGTCTCTCAGTGTGTAGTGTCTCAAGTCAATGAGACCAGTCTCCTGCTGCCAAGGGCGCTGGCACACTGTTTTCCACAAAGGAGAAATTGTGCGTGCTGGGTCTTCTGTCCAGGCCTAGTCTTTTTCACTTGTGAAAAAAAAGAAAGAAGGCCTAATTGCTGTGCAGCATCTACGACAATGGTTCTTCCAGCTTGAACATATATCTCTGCAAATGCTTGTCCACTCTGTTTTTAAAAGAGTTCAGGCTCGGTGCCTCAGCTACGCTGCCTGGGAGGCTGTTCCACATGATTATAATTCGCTGGGTAAAGAAATGCTGTCGTAATGCCGTGTTGCGTCGGTTTTTTTTCATTAGCTTGTAGGCGTGACCTCTTGTAACCCTATTGTCATCGTAGGACAACAGATTCTCTCCTATCTGGTACATGCCGTGCGTATACTTGTACATTTCTATTAGGTCGCCTCTTGTTCTTCTGAAGCACAGACTATATATAGGGAGCCTCATCTTGACAAATCTTTGTTCATATGTGAGATCCTTCAATCCCGGAATTATTTTTGTGGCCCTCCTCTGTACTCCCTCAACGAGTTTTTTTGTCTCTTTCCAGTTTGGGTGCCCATACTACTACGTTTCCAAACTCTAGGTGCGGTCGTACTAGTGCTATGAGCAGTAGCTTCATGGATTCACAGTCCAATTAAGTGTTCGTAAGATCGCCGGATGAGACCCAATAGTATATTTGCTTTGTTCACTTGCGTTTCGATGTGTTGGGAGAACTTCAGTTCACTATCTATCTGCACTTCTAGGTCTCTGCACTCTAGTCTCTTCAAGCGTCACCCTTTCTTGACTGCCATGCTTTCTCATTTCATATTTTCTTTTAGAGTTGTTTTTACCTAGGTGTAGCACCTTACACTTGTCCGCATAGAAGCGCATTGTTTATAAGGTTCCTCATCCGAGGAGACTTTCTTCTGGCCGTCTTTCAGGTCTGCAATACCCTCTCTTGTTCTAAGTTACTCTTAGCGTATGAGAAGAACGCTTTTGGATTCTGTTTCACATTCCTGGCAATTATCTTTTCATGTGTTTTAACTGCGGCTCTGCCGCTACTTTTGACTTGGTTTCTGGCCCTAGTATAGATCAGATAATCTGTGCCTTCCCGGGTTTGTAGGTACTTCCTGCATGTATGCCTGCTTCTTTTTCTTAATCTTAGCCATGAGTTCATTGTTCAGGCCGATTTTTCCCAGTTCCAACCCTCACTTTGGGTATACTCTTCTCTACTGCTGCCATAACAGTATCCTTAACAGCAGACCAAGCCTGGTGCACATTCATGTCCCTAATACCAGCCACAATCTTTTGAGAATCAATACTCTCCCTTAGTTTGTCCTAGTCACCCTTAGCGTAGTTGAAAGGGGAAATATTCACCATTCTCTGCATAGCATCTGAGATTAAAGAGTAGTGTCTGGTGGTGACTCTTGCCCAACGGGGCCTCATGCCTAATAGTGTCAATCATTGCCTGTTCGCTGCATAGCATCTGAGATTAAAGAGTAGTGTCTGGTGGTGACTCTTGCCCAACGGGGCCTCATGCCTAATAGTGTCAATCATTGCCTGTTCGCTGCATAGCATCTGAGGTTAAAGAGTAGTGTCTGGTGGTGACTCTTGCCCAACGGGGCCTCATGCCTAATAGTGTCAATCATTGCCTGTTCGCTGCATAGCATCTGAGATTAAAGAGTAGTGTCTGGTGGTGACTCTTGCCCAACGGGGCCTCATGCCTAATAGTGTCAATCATTGCCTGTTCGCTGCATAGCATCTGAGATTAAAGAGTAGTGTCTGGTGGTGACTCTTGCCCAACGGGGCCTCATGCCTAATAGTGTCAATCATTGCCTGTTCGCTGCATAGCATCTGAGGTTAAAGAGTAGTGTCTGGTGGTGACTCTTGCCCAACGGGGCCTCATGCCTAATAGTGTCAATCGTTGCCTGTTCGCTGCATAGCATCTGAGGTTAAAGAGTAGTGTCTGGTGGTGACTCTTGCCCAACGGGGCCTCATGCCTAATAGTGTCAATCATTGCCTGTTCGCTGCATAGCATCTGAGATTAAAGAGTAGTGTCTGGTGGTGACTCTTGCCCAACGGGGCCTCATGCCTAATAGTGTCAATCATTGCCTGTTCGCTGCATAGCATCTGAGATTAAAGAGTAGTGTCTGGTGGTGACTCTTGACCAACGGGGCCTCATGCCTAATAGTGTCAATCATTGCCTGTTCGCTGCATAGCATCTGAGATTAAAGAGTAGTGTCTGGTGGTGACTCTTGACCAACGGGGCCTCATGCCTAATAGTGTCAATCATTGCCTGTTCGCTGGTAAAAATCAAATCTAAAACATTCGGGGTTTGTTCTGCTCTATCATGTGTGGGCGCGCTCACATGCTGGATCAAGAACGAGTCTCTGACCGCCTCCACAAACAAGGATGCTGGGTGTTGGAGGTTCCTGGGTGAGGCATCATCTGTCCATTTAATCTCAGGGTGGTTGAAATCACCGACAATCAGCACATGCGATCTTTTCTCAGACATACTTGACAGCAATTTGTTTACTGATGCATCATTAACTTTAGTACTGTTCGGAAACCTATACACCACGCCTATCAGAAGGCTATCTCTGTCCCTCAGAGGCAATTCACACCAAACTGATTCATTAGCGGCCTGATTCTCTCTTGTCAATCTCACTGGTTGTGCTGTATATTTTTTTCTGATCCACACGGTTACACCTCTCTGACTGCCCACAACAGTCAGATTATGAAAACAGCCAATGTCTGGGAGCTGCAATTCTGCTGGCTGTATTTGTCCCTTATGATTTTTTGGCAACGTTTCTGTAACACAGATAATGTCTGGGCATTCGCATTCTATCATAGTTAAAAGTTCACTTCTCTTATTGATCACAGAGTCTGCGTTTGTGTAAAAGCACTTTAAGATGCTGGGTTTAAGAGAACTATCTGCATTATTTACAGTTCTGGCTCTATGTACAGGTTGATTAGCTCGTCTACCTTTGCTGGGTTTAAGAAAACTCTTTACATTATTTACAGTTCTGTCTCTATGTACAGGTTGACTAGATTGTCTACCTTTGCTGGGTTTAAGAGAACTATTTACATTATTTACAGTTCTGTCTCTATGCACAGGTTTACTAGCTTGTCAACCGTTGGTCACGCCCCGTCCCACGGCGGCTAACTGCTCTCTGGCTGGAGGTTCGGGTCTTTCATCAGCCCGCTTGGAGTTTTGAGGGTCTCTTCCCATGTCTTTCTTGCTGTGTCCACCACTCTCCCGTGCCTGATTACCCAAAATTCTCTCTCCCCCCCCCTTTTTTCCGCAGTCTCTTTCCTCCTCCTCTCTCTCTCCTCCATCAACCTCCTTCTCTGTTCCCTCTCTAGGGGTGGCGTCCTGTTTAACGTAAATGTTCTTGAGTTCTGGGTTTTCGTGGAGCTTTCTTGCTGCTCTCAGAGTCTGAGTGACCATCCTGTTTTCTGTGACCGCTATCAGCAAGGGTCGGATTGCCTGGTTTTCCCTAGCTTGATTTACACGAAGCCTTCTGCAGGTTGTGATCTCTATTTCTACGCCAAGGGTCTTGCTACAAAACGTCTTTAAGGAAAGCTGTCTCCGCCTCGATCCTATCACTCGCCTCAGAAGCTTCGCTTTCGGGGACCCCAAACCAGACTAGGTTTTTGACTCACATGCGAAGCAAAAGTGAGTCTATGTACTCACCCGTTTCGTCCGTCCGGGCGTCCGGGCGTCCGAAAACTTTAACGTTGGATTTTTCTCTGAGACTTATAAGTCTATCAATACCAAATGTGGCATGATGGTGTATGATGACAAGGCCTCAAAAAACATACATAGTGACTTGTCCTTGCTTCAAGGTCAAGGTCGCAGGGGCCATAAATGTTGTCTAAAAACAGTAATTTTTCACATTTTCTCAATTTTCTCTGAAGTTTTTGAGATTGGATACCTCACCTATATATGGTATATAGGGCAAAGTAAGCCCTATCTTTTGATACCAGTTTGGTTGACTTTGCTTCAAGGTCAAGGTCACAGGAGCTCTTCAAAGTTGGATTGTATACATATTTTGAAGTGACCTTGACCCTGAACTATGGAAGATAACTGTTTCAAACGTAATAATTATGTGGGGCACATGTTATACCTTCATCATGAGACACATTTGGTCACATATCATCAAGGTCAAGGTCACTTTGACCCTTATGAAATGTGACCAAAATGGGGTAGTGAACCACTAAAAGTGACCATATCTCATGGTAGAAAGTGCCAATAAGCACCATTGTGGTTCCTATGTCTTGAATTAACAGCTTTGTGTTGCATGACCTTGGATGACCTTGATCTTGTGTCAAGGTCACATGTATTTTGGTAGGAAAAAAGTGTAAAGCATTTCTTAGTGTATGATGTCATTGGTAGGTTTAGTTGTTTGACCTTAACCTTGAAGGTCACCTGAAGGTCAGGGTCATATAAAGGTCAAGGTCAAGCATGTGAGTCGTATGGGCTTTGCCCTTCTTGTTCCTTCTTCTTTCTCTGTCCGTCATCTCTTTCAAGTTCGCTACTCTCTCCTCTTCCACAATCTCTTTGAAACTTTCAACTGTTCTCATGCTCTCAGTGACCTTGGCTACTTGTGGCTGCTGGATTTTCTTAACAATCGCCTCCACTGCATCAATGAGTTTAGCTGACATGATACCCTCCTCTAGGTTGTCGACCCTAGCCTGAACTGAGTCTAATTTGGCCTGGAATTCACTGTGCATGAGTTGGTAATGATGTTTGCATCTTTCTTCTATACTGTTGTCAGTTCTGACAGCTGCAAGTGCCGCGGCATCACAGTCCCTACAGTACCAATGGAAAGCTGTGCTGTTTTTCATTCGGGAGAGAACGTCGTACTCGATTTCTGAGATATCAGCGCACGTCAAGCATGCATGACCTTCACATCTTTCACATTCCAACGCTCTATCCTCAGGGTCATCGAAAGTTGTTTGACAAAATTTGCAAAGCCATAGATCGTCTGACTCCATAATGCTTTGATTGGCTTGGTGTTGAGTGTCTGTAGAAGGTGACGCTCCCTTGTTGTTTGGAAGAGGTTTCCCATTACAATACAAACTCTTTAACGTATTCATAATTGCACACGCCATATGCACCCACCACCCCACCACCCCCAAAAATCAATATCTTAAATAAGTGGGGGAAAGAGACCATAACACACATAAATAGATATATTCGTAGCATTTCGCTTCAGTGGGCAAATTCTACAACCCATCCACCCACATCTCTATTTAAAAAAAGACAGGAAAAAAGCCCAGAAAGCAGCAACAGAGGCAGAGACACAAACTGACACTCACCTCGAGAAGGAAGCAACTCTGGGACTGAAGGGGTGCCACAGGGCAGGCGCAAGAACAACGACAGTGATTTGTATGCAGTGACGTTCGATCCCTCGTGTCTGGGACTCCGGTCATATGCACGGAGGACAGGAAACCATTTCCCCGAGCGCCGCTGCCCACTTGCCCATTCCGAGGGATAAATTAAGTCACAAGCACAGCCTCCCTCGCAAAGGTTCTGGGGAGCAATCTAGAGCAGTACGCAGTAGAGAGGAGAGAACCAACTCGAGGAGGGATCGGTCGTCGCTAGTTATAAATTGATGAATACGCTGTCCTCTTATGTGAGGAGGGAGTTGGTTTCGTGCTGGAGACCGGAGGAAGGCTATATTGATATGAAGGGAAAAAAATTTCTTGCACCGTCGAGTCGACACAGAAAAATGACGGTTGATGGCGCTATCGAGAGGATCGACATGTCTGAACAAAATATGCGCATTCTACGAATTTAAATCGACGTGTTACGTTACACAGATCAAAATGAGTACAGGCATGAATAAATGGCTGGTTGGTTAGTAGTGATCGAAGGGGAGAGGTAGGCTACGAACTCACGCACGCACGCAAGCACGCACGCAGAGAGAGAGAGAGAGAGAGAGAGAGAGAGAGAGAGAGAGAGAGAGAGAGAGAGAGAGTCAGTGAGAGAGTCAGAGAGAGAGAGAGAGAGAGAGAGAGAGAGAGAGAGAGAGAGAGAGAGAGAGAGAGAGAGAGAGAGAGAGAGAGAACGAAGTTTATTCAATAGGCCGACAGCCGATTTGAAATTGATGAACAATTTGGGTGTGTCAACATGCACATCTCCAACTTTAGTCATAAATGAATATCAGGATAGAAGTTGCACTAATACAGTGTATTATTAAGTTCTATCAATGTACATGAACATCAATTTTCTCCTCTCTAAGTTTCAAGGCGTAGAAAATAAACATGGCTACATCCCTTGTTGTCCGGAGAGTTGATCCCTTCAAAATCCACCTAACTTGCCTCGATCTTTAGATATGGATGTATGTGGGGTGTGATGTATTTTTCTCTTAGTTTACTGTAAACACAGCAGTCAAACAGAAAATGTTTTCATCTTCCACCACGTTACAATATGGGCACATACTGTTCCTCCTGTCGATGTTATATCGCTGGTTAACCCTAAGATTATTTATTCCTAACCGGAAACGGATAAAGGTATCACGAAACTTTTTGATAGAGAAATAACTTAAATATTCTTCGAGACCAACCAGATATTTAAAGGTAGAATAGAATGAGAATCTTTCACTACTATGATTGCATGCATCCCAAGACTGACGGTAACAGTCCTGTAGTCTCTGCCTAAGTTGCTTTAGGAAGCATTTCTCATTTCCCACTCCTCCGTTAATCCAAACATACATATGACCATGCTTGCCTAAAGTACCTTTTACTAAACAGAGCCAGTTCTTACTGTCTGGAATACGGGTACGTAATAGCATCGTATATGCTTGCTTGGGAATAATAATAATAATAGATCACTTTTATACCGCGCAATACTCCCACACAGTGAGACTCAAAGCGCCTAAAAAACAAGAAAAAACCCAATAAGAATGTAAATGAAAGTAATATACATCAAGGTAAGAGAAACAAAGATGAAAAGCAGATGATATAAAAAAGCACAGCAACACAAACCAGACATTCAGTCAACATTCATACAGACGAAAAAACAAAACAAAACAAACAGTTTATACAGATATGTACAATGCACTAACGGTTCTCAGGAAGCAGTCAGGCCCTAGGGGCACTACACTGAAAAAGCTTTACGGAAAAAATGGGTCTTGAGGTTAGATTTGAAGGAAGGAAGAGAAGTGATGCCACGGAGAGATGACGGCAGAGCATTCCAGACAGAAGGTGCTTGAAAGTGAAAGGATCTCTGGCCAAAGGATTTGGTGGTGGTTTTAGGTTTGCAGAGAAGTTTTTCAGAGCCTGAGCGGAGAGAGCGAGAGGGTTGGTAGATCTGAGGAAGAGATGAGAGATAGGGCGGCAGAGTTCCATCAAAGCAACGGAAGGCGAGAGTGGCGAGTTTGTACTGGATCCTGTACTCAACAGGAAGCCAGTGGAGTTTCATGAAAAGAGGGGTAACATGTGTTCTCTTGGATTTTCTGAAAATGAGACGGGCAGCGTTGTTTTGAACTCGCTGAAGGCGAGAGATTTGTTTGGATGGTAGTCCTGCAAGCAGGGAGTTGCAGTAGTCGAGACGGCTTAGAATAAGGGAAGTGACAAGCTGAATGACAGCCTCTTGTGTGAGAAAGCTACGGACAGAGGAGATCTTTCTCAGTTGGAAGTTGCAGGAGCGGCAGATCTGACTGATTTGTTCATGCATTGAGAGTGTTGAGTCAATCCAGACACCCAGATCCCTAACAGACTTTTGAAATTGAATTTCAGTCCCACCCACCTCCAAAAAGTGATCAGAAACAAGAGACAGTGACTTCTGAGAACCCACACAGAGGGATTCAGTTTTGCTGTCATTCAGGCAGAGTTTGTTTTGGAGCATCCAGTCTTTGATGGAGGAAATGCAGAGAGATAAGTTGTGGAGAATGATAGACAGGTCACGAGGAGGAGCGGAGTCTTGAAGCTGGGTGTCATCAGCATATTTGTGAAAATTGCAGTTGTGGGCTTTGATGATGTCAGAAAGGGGCAGGGTATAGAGTGTGAACAGAACTGGCCCAAGCACCGAGCCCTGAGGGACTCCGTACTTGAGTGCTCTGGGAAGCTTAGTTGAGGGCATTTGCATCAATCTTAGCCAATATTGTATTACCTTAATGGTACTATTCATTATCATAGGGTATCTGCCTAGTTCGCCATGCATAAAATGATTGGGTGTTCTGATGTCTAAGCCCAAGAATTTTTTGCTTGCAAAGGCGTGTACCTTTTCAATTTCGTCTTGCTTTTGCAGGCCCCATATTTCTGCGCCATAAAGTAGGGAGGGGTGTACCTGCGAGTCAAATAGTCTAAAATATACTTTAGGGCTTAAGTTGTGGAGTAACCACATCGTTTTTAGAATCTGCACCTTTTTTTGCTTGCCCTTTACATCAGTTTCTTACACAGACGCGTTTTTCGAGAGTTTGGTGGTAAAGATACAGCCGAGGTATTTATATCTGTTGGCTACCTCAAGCTTCTCGTGTTTCAGATACCATTTTTCCCCTTCTGCCAAGTACCCACCTCTTCTAAAAACCATTACCTTCGTTTTGTTAGTATTCACTTGAAGGCCGAGTGAATTTGATATACAGGCGAGTGCGTTTATCTGATTTTGAAGCCCGGTTGCTGTTGAAGATAACAAGGCAATGTCGTCGGCAAACACGAAACAGTAATGCAAATGCTTCAGTCGCGCCTGGTATCATCTGCACACCATGCTTTCCGTGTGCTCGAACATACTCTGCCACAATGTTAATATACATTAAGAAAATTGAAGTGCTTTCTTTGGCCCCTTGTTTCACGCCAACAGGGCATGGGAAAAAGTCGGAATCCTGATGGTTCCATCGCACACAGGATTGTACGTTCGAGTACATTGCCTTTAGCATATTGGTAAATTTAGTAGACAGTCTGTTTTTACTAGTACTATATTCCAAAGTTGAGAACGGTTTATGGAATCGAAAGCTTTTCTGAAGTCTACAAAAGCGACATAGAGTTTACCTCTATCTTGCCCACACGCGTCTGCAGGAAAAGCCGCGAACGGCGCGATCTAAAAATAGATCAGCGAGTGACGTCTACCAACATCCGGGGACATCGCTTAGCGTGCGTTCCCATTGCTGTGCTGCAAGATGGTTCGACACTGCTCCTGGGGAAAATGCAACAGCGATTCAAGATACAAGCACAAAGACCACATGAAAGGAGTATTTTTTATAACGATGCCCGACCCACTTGTTGAATCGGAGAAATTCAACCGATGGGTGCATTTGTGCGGGCGACTACACTTCAAAGTAAAGGCGTAAAGCCAAGTAGCTCCTACTCCTAGGCACGATGGAGACAGTTCATTTGTTCAAAGCATTTCGTTGGTGGCAATGAAACTACAGAAATGAATCCGGATACACTCCCTGCTCATTACACGGAACAGCAGGTGAGTTTTTATTATGATAGATCGCAATTAGGGGCTCCGCATCACACGGAATGGAAGATTTATCATGCCTCCGTGCCGAACAGAGCGTTTTCGGCGTTCTTTCATTCCTTCAGCTGTTCACAACGCGGACTTACACTATGGATATATAGCTACAGGGTTAAAGAGTAAAGCAACGGATATGCATTATTGCATACATAAGGCTAAGCTACTCGAATGATTTCGGTGGGGGTAATAATATATTAATTATTGTGTGATGAGCGGGAGTTTGCGAGAAATCGACCGTACAGTCATTATATACGTACGCCTCTGCAGTTGTAACTGTTCTGTGTTTAGTCTGTATAATTTTAATATACTTTTTCGTGTTCTCGATCTCAGACGAGTGTCCAATTTTCTAGTGATTAAGACGTGAAGTGGATACCAATTAAAATTAAACAGACTAAACACAGAACAGTTACAACTGCAGAGGCGTACGTATATATAGACGTCTTGTCATGACTGTACGGTCGATCTCTCGCAAACTCCCGCTCATCACACAATAATTAGCCTAATATATTATTACCCCCACCGAAATCATTCGTGTAGCTTAGCCTTATGTATGCAATAATGCATATCCGTTGCTTTACTCTTTAACCCTGTAGCTATATATCCATAGTGTAAGTCCGCGTTGTGAACAGCTGAAGGAATGAAAGAAGAACGCCGAAAACGCTCTGTTCGGCACGGAGGCATGATAAATCTTCCATTCCGTGTGATGCGGAGCCCCTAACCGCTATCTATCATAATAAAATCTCACCTGCTGTTCCGTGTAATGAGCAGGGAGTGGATCCGGATTCATTTCTGTAGTTTCATTGCCACCAACGAAATGCTTTAAACAAATGAACTGTCTCCATCGTGCCTAGGAGCTGTTTGGCTTTACTTTGAAGTGTAGTCGCCCGCACAAATGCACCCATCGATTGAATTTCTCCGATTCAACAAGTGGGCATCGTTATAAAAAATACTCCTTTCATGTGGTCTTTGCGCTTGTATCTTGAAACGATGTTGCATTTTTCCCCAGGAGCAGTGTCGAACCATCTTGCAGCACAGCAATGGGAACGCACTGTAGCGTGGAAAATAGTAACCCGTGGAAAACAGTAACCGGAAGTCATCGCAGAGTTATCTGCGAGGGACGTGCTTTATGCAATTTACCGCTCCTGCACCTGTTCTTCGCATGGAATATATTCCGACAAACGACGCATTAGTTGCTTTACGAGGTTTTGGTGCATTTGTGTAGTTTAACACATGATGTAGCGTTCAAAAAAGTTTTTCCCCGTGTAAAGCCGTCTCCCCTGCCGGAAATAATATGGGAGTCACCTCCCTGTAGTCTGTTTATAGTCTGGTTTTATAAAACGCGACCGTTGACTGACTTGGCACGCCCGGGGAGTTATGCTAAGATCCGGCCGCGTAAATATATCTGCGTTTTGTGACAAACGTCTTGCTCGGCGGTACTGTACTCCATGCACCTTAACGGTGCGCGTGATTCGGGTGTAATCTTAAGCTAAACGACGTTCCGAATGTTTCCGACTTCGACCATTTCAGCAGCGCCAATAAACGTCGTTTAGCTTAAGATTACACCCGAATCACGCGCACCGTTAAGGTGCATGGAGTACAGTACCGCCGAGCAAGACGTTTGTCACAAAACGCAGATATATTTACGCGGCCGGATCTTAGCATAACTCCCCGGGCGTGCCAAGTCAGTCAGGCCATAGATTATATAGAGAAGGATGCCCGACACTGCCTCTCTCTCCTACAGTGTATGTGTAGCGTGGTGCCGTACCACGCGCAGCGCTGCATTCGAAGGGGGCTAACTTCCGGTCAGCTTTCTTCGAATCATGGAATACACTGAATCTGTTGCCGAGGTGAGTGAAGAAATCAAGTTAAAACAGTACCAAAAAATTAATCTGCATTGTTTTGTGCAAATGTAATGAATGTATATAGAACTGGGTTACATAATTTGAGTTTTGTATGGTGTTATTAAAGCTTTTCAACACCTTTTCAACCTTGTTCCAAGGTTGTTTACATCCGACTTTCGCGTCGGTCATGCTATTTTAGTATTTAGCGAAATGGCGCTAATGAGCGCTTTTGCGCGGGAATTGTCTGCCGATAGGGGGCGCATGCGAAGCGCGTCACTGACTCGCTAGCAGCAAAGGCTGACAGTGTTGTTTTGGTTGGTGAGGAGAAAAGATTTGACGATGGTGAACAAATGTTGCGTGGTTAACTGCAACAGATCTGGCGGTCATAAGTTCCCAGAGGATCCCCTTGTCAGAAAGGAATGGATTCATGCCGTGAAACGCCAGGGAAAGAATAAAACGGCGGAATGGGTGCCCGGTTCGCGCAGCATCGTCTGTCACAAACATTTTCGCCCCGACGACTATTTAGACGGATCTACGACTGCAGGTAAGAATTTTTAACTTTAAAGAAATCTTTAGTATTAGTATTGGTTACTGATAGTGTACAAAAAATTGCATCAGACTTGTAGCATAAAACGAAATCACAAAAATATGTCAGTGTTTACCCTGTCATTCACTAGCGCATTCTGTAAACCCGAGTCGGTAGTACATTTGGCATTTGCCGGTAGGCGAAATCTCTAGTTTACTAGAATGTCACTAGCGTTCCTTTTGCCTTTCGACTGCTGCTCAAACTTTTGATTGTATGCGTTTCGGTAGCATCACCGTTTCTTCAGAGAAGATTAATTTGCGCAGTTGAATTGCGATTTTGATTGTTTGGCCGCTTGGATACGTTTGAATACTGTATGTGAGATGCTCTAGTTGCGAACATTAACAGTAATGACGCCAGGAAAGATGTTTCTTTGCCACAGACATCGAAATAATCGTTTGTGCACGTTTGAATATTATATTCTTCCTGGGATTTATATCTTGCAAACAGTCTCTGCAGTCCACACTACCACAGTAGCCTATAGTGTTGTAGTTGTTGTTGTTGTTTCCTTGTACTTTTCATAAATAAAATATTTTTTCTCAGTATCCTTTCAAAGAACCAAATGTATTCTCTGATTTACAGGGTCACTGGTCAGGAAGTATCGCAGACTGAAGCCCAGTGCAGTACCATCTTTGTTTGCCTGGACAAAGCCTACAAGTGAGCGATCCAAGCAGCGAGATGAAAGGACACAGAATCGCCACAATATCAAACAAGTATGTGTATGTGATTTTCATGTTTATGATAATTACTCAGACGCTTTACACTAACATGCATGCTTACTGGGTTTTAGTGTAAGCATGTGCAGCTAGTTTGTAATTACATGCATGTAAAAGAGTGCATTTCTTTATCATGTTTTTGTTTGTTTGTTGTTATTATTTTGTTTTGTTTTTTTGGGGGTGGGGTTTGGGGGGGGGGGGGGGTATAGACACAGCTTGTTTTTAGAAGGGGAAATCCCAGTTCGTGGAGCGATGTAACACTAACAGAAACAGAGCTAGAGATAAATGATTGCAACTGACGGTCTGATCAGATTAAATCAATCCTTTGATTGAAGATTAGGTTTTTTTAAATCTTATTGTGCCATCAGATTTATATTAAAAAATCTTCTTTGTAATTTAAGATTTGAATATCTTCTGCTTCTGTGTGTTATAGCAACCTCAACCGGGACAAAGTGTGGAAATCCTGGATTCAGACAGTGGCTGCAGTGATGCTGAGGAGTCTATAGGTGTTCCTGAATCCATAGACGTTGCCGAGGTTGTTGCCAGTGCAGACGGACAGATTGCCACATGTGCTGCAGGAGGCTGTGAGGAATCCGGTTCTGAAGATGGCCTGCTACTTCTTCAAAATCCGGTGTGTGTGTTTTCCTACCCTCTCTCCCCTGCATAATTCTGAATGCAGAGTTTGCTAAGGGGGATCAGAACCAGAGAAGGTGTGTGTGTGTGCCTGTTTGCAATGCACTACAGACTGAAGGCCTACAGTGCAGAGAGGAAGGGGGATCAGAACCAGAGAAGGTGTGTGTGTGTGCCTGTTTGCAATGCACTACAGACTGAAGGCCTACAGTGCAGAGAGGAAAGGGGAGCAGAACCAGATAAGATGTGTGTGTGTGTGTGTGTGCCTGTTTGCAATGCACTACAGACTGAAGCCAGTGAAGGCCTACAGTGCAGAGAGGAAGGGGGAGCAGAACCAGAGAAGGTGTGTGTGTGTGCCTGTTTGCAATGCACTACAGACTGAAGGCCTACAGTGCAGAGAGGAAAGGGGAGCAGAACCAGATAAGATGTGTGTGTGTGTGTGTGTGCCTGTTTGCAATGCACTACAGACTGAAGGCCTACAGTGCAGAGAGGAAGGGGGAGCAGAACCAGATAAGGTGTGTGTGTGTGTGCCTGTTTGCAATGCACTACAGACTGAAGGCCTACAGTGCAGAGAGGAAGGGGGAACAGAACCAGAGAAGGTGTGTGTGTGTGTGTGTGTGTGCCTGTTTGCAATGCACTACAGACTGAAGGCCTACAGTGCAGAGAGGAAGGGGGAGCAGAACCAGATAAGATGTGTGTGTGTGTGTGTGTGTGTGCCTGTTTGCAATGCACTACAGACTGAAGGCCTACAGTGCAGAGAGGAAGGGGGAGCAGAACCAGAGAAGGTGTGTGTGTGTGCCTGTTTGCAATGCACTACAGACTGAAGGCCTACAGTGCAGAGAGGAAAGGGGAGCAGAACCAGATAAGGTGTGTGTGTGTGTGTGTGTGTGCCTGTTTCTGTTTGCAATGCACTACAGACTGAAGGCCTACAGTGCAGAGAGGAAGGGGGAGCAGAACCAGAGAAGGTGTGTGTGTGTGCCTGTTTGCAATGCACTACAGACTGAAGGCCTACAGTGCAGAGAGGAAGGGGGAACAGAACCAGAGAAGGTGTGTGTGTGTGTGTGTGTGTGTGTGCCTGTTTCTTTGCAATGCACTACAGACTGAAGGCCTACAGTGCAGAGAGGAAGGGGGAACAGAACCAGAGAAGGTGTGTGTGTGTGTGTGTGTGCCTGTTTCTGTTTGCAATGCACTACAGACTGAAGGCCTACAGTGCAGAGAGGAAGGGGGAGCAGAACCAGATAAGATGTGTGTGTGTGTGTGTGTGCCTGTTTGCAATGCACTACAGACTGAAGGCCTACAGTGCAGAGAGGAAGGGGGAACAGAACCAGATAAGATGTGTGTGTGTGTGTGTGTGCCTGTTTGCAATGCACTACAGACTGAAGGCCTACAGTGCAGAGAGGAAGGGGGAACAGAACCAGATAAGATGTGTGTGTGTGTGTGTGTGCCTGTTTGCAATGCACTACAGACTGAAGGCCTACAGTGCAGAGA